>JAFEMH010002294.1:222500-357466 GCA_022495995.1 Adenophora triphylla var. japonica | reverse complement strand
TCAAACTTGGAAAGTAGATCGTGAACTTTTATTAATGTTATCCGAGGTTGTGTAATGACTTTCTACTTGGTAAAGTTAACTTGGATCCTTATAGAGATCATTTATTATTGAATACTCTCTAAGTATGTAACTAACTCGTTGGATACTTTATTACTTCACTTGAGTACATATTCATGGTTGGTATTATGCTTAGTATATTACATAAATGTTGTAATATGATATTGGTTGAACATGAGTATATTTTACCATGTTGCTATGTTGCTTATCCCCTTTGTGGATTATATTTCAAGTAACTATTATGTGCTTGATAATGTGTTAATCGCTGATGTTTGGGGGGTATAATATAATACGATCAATTATGGAAGTGTGACCTAATGTGATCGGATTATGTTATATTCGTGGCCGTCCTCCCTGTGGCCACAGTTGGGGTATAGCATCCGTATTGAGCCAAAAGCCTTACAGAGTTGCTACTATCTTATTTGGTTCCCCGAAAAACGGGTCTTATAAGATGTGAGTATTGCTTAAGCATTCACCGTAAGATTGGAGTATTATTATACCCAATGTTGTACGACTATTGTTCAGACGGGAAAAGGTAAACCAAGGTAATGTAAGGTGTTTACAGCTTTTCCAATGTGTTATATGCGACTTGTTATGTGTTGCATTTTATTTGGCATATTGCTGCATTCATAATAGCTTGCTGAGATTTATTCTCACCCCTCTCCCTTTAATGTTTTTAGATCCCGAGACAGGTGGACCGACCAAGTAAGGGCGGAAAGGAGTTTAGAGTGGTAATTTTGGGAATTGTCGGGTTATGTATAGGTTGGTGTAGAAAGTGTATGTTGGTATAATTCTTTTAAAGGGTTGTATTCATAAACTCTAATTCTATTTTATATTCGACATCTTCTTGTAATTAAAATCGTTTATTACTTTAAAGGATTGGTCAACTCTTCCTCAAAATGTGGAAAGGAGTAGAGTTATTTTAAAATGGTTATGTTTATGTTTGAAAGTTAAATAAAAGTTTTTAAAAGATTAAGGAAATTTGGGTTAGTTTGAGGACGCTCCATCTCGGGACACGTGTAGGTTCCGGGTCGGGATCCTCACAACATACTCCTGAACACAACGGCTTTTCCGAACGTCGTCACCGACACTTAGTCGAAACAGCCCTCTCACTTCTATCCCATGCAAAGCTTTCGCTCATTTTCTGGTCCCATGCCCTCACAACTGCAGCCTACCTAATCAATAGACTTCCCACCCCCACCCTACAAAATGACTCTCCATACCTAAGACTATTTCAAAAATCACCCAACTACTCTAAACTACGTAGCTTTGGATGTTTGTGCTACCCATGGCTCAAACCATACTCACCTCACAAACTTGCACCAAAATCTACACTATGTATTTTTGTTGGGTACTCCTCCTCTCAAAGTGCATACCACTGTCTCGACCCAACCACTAACAAAGTCTATACCTCTCGCCATGTTCGATTTGTTGAGACAATATTTCCCTACTCAACTCTCACCACAAACTCTACCGCATCTCCTACTCTCTCCCCAGATGAATGGTGTTCCATCTCCATTCCAATCCTCCAAAACATATCCACTACAGCCAATAACCAAACAATACCTACCACATCTCCCACCCCACCAAACACAAACACTCACCCGCAACCTACTCCTCATACTCAGCCCGAACCAGCCCCACAAAATACTAACCCAAACACCTCGCCCATTACTGACCCAAACAACCCAACATCAGTTCCACCCAACCCTCCACCCACCCGCTCTATAGAAACCAGATTATCCCATGGCATCCGAAAACCCAATCCCAAATATGCCAATCTTGCTACCCTTCCTTCCCCTTCCTCACTTCCAACCTCAACCAAGCAAGCCCTTTCCACACCTCATTGGCGTGCCGCCATGCAAGAAGAATACGATGCTGCTCTAGCGCGTAATACTACATGGTCTCTTGTTCCGTCCCATGAAGCCCCAAACATAGTCGGGTGTAAATGGGTGTTCCGCATAAAATACAACCCCGACAACACTATACACAAATACAAAGCTCGCCTTGTCGCCAAGGGCTTCCATAAACGCCCTGGTCTTGACTACTCCGACACATTCAATCCCGTAGTCAAACCCGTAACAATACGTCTTGTTCTCTCTCTTGCCATCACTCGTGGTTAGTCCCTTCGCCAACTAGACATCAACAACGCCTTCCTTCAAGGCAATCTTCCCAAAATAGTCTTTATGTCTCAACCTCCGGGTTTTCAAAATACTCTTCTTCCCTCTCATGTGTGTCGCCTCTCAAAAGCCATCTACGGCTTAAAGCAAGCACCTCGTGCTTGGTACACCGCTCTAAAACAATTTCTTCTCTCCTTTGGCTTTCATTCATCTCTGTCTGATCCCTCTCTTTTCATTTATTCTCATAACTCCAACTATCTTCTTCTTCTTGTCTACGTTGACGACATAGTCATCACATGTCCATCAAACTCCTTTCTATCTACATTCATTACAAGTCTCTCAACTCGATTCTCCCTAAAAGATCTAGGCCCACTCTCATATTTTCTAGGAATAGAAGTCACCCCAAATTCGGATGGTCTCATACTCACTCAATCTAAATATATAAGTGATATCCTCCACAAGCACAGCATGGACAACTCCAAACCCTCTCCCACCCTCATGGCTACCTATCCTTCTCTCTCAGCTCTTCCCCGCACACCCATCTGCAACCCAACCGAATTTCGAGCCATTATTGGTAGCCTTCAATATCTCTCCCTCACTCGACCCGATATTGCCTTTTCTGTAAACAAATTAGCCCAATTTCTTCATCACCCCCAAGAAGTTCACTGGGTATCCCTCAAAAGGTTGCTATGCTACTTACATGGTACCTTACACTTGGGACTACAACTTTTCAAACACACCCCACCTATTCTTCATGCCTTCTGTGATGCAGATTGGGCAGGAGACAAGGACGATTTCATGTCCACCACAGGTTTCATTGTCTACCTAGGCCGCAACCCCGTCACATGGTCTTCAAAGAAACAACGAGCTTTAGCTCGCTCTTCATCCGAAGCCGAGTTCCGAGCCGTCAGCCGCCACTCACCGGGCCGAGCTCATTTGGATTAAAAACCTCTTGTCCGAGCTTGGTATTAACCTCACTACAACTCCGGCCATTTACTGCGACAACCTAGGTGCAAGATCTTACTCGCCAATCCAAAAGATTCCACTCACGGATGAAGCATCTCGCCCTAGCCTTTCACTTTGTGCGAGAACAAGTCAACCTTGGCACCCTGCGTGTCCAGCACATTTCAGGCCGTGACCAGCTCACAGATGCTCTTACAAAAGCCCTCTCCCGAGCTCGGTTTCAATCGCTTGTTTCCAAGATTGGACTCACACAAGGATCGTCCATCTTGCGGGGGCGTGTTAAGAATCAAAATACTGCTCAACCAAGCGAGGCGCCCGCCTCACCAAAGGCCAGGCGCCCGCCTCACCTTGCTCAAACCAATGCTGAAGCTACTGCCTTGGAGGCGGCCGCCTCGACCCACACCATGCGCCCGCCTCAACTGCCGTTGCACAAGACTGATGTTGCTGTTGCCCAAGCGGCCGCCTCTTCCCATGCCATGCGCCCGCCTCAAGATACAAACCAACAGACATTCAGTTGTCGTTCCACTTCAGATTAGCTTAGGGTTTTGTGCTTTTGGTTTATCTGTATATATGTTTCTTGGGAACTAGAAAAGACACAAATTTTGTATATATTTCTCCCTTGAATCAATGGAAAAATTATCATTTGCCAAATATTTTACAAATCCAGTTAAATTAATTACATGGGAGGAAAGCCTAATATGAGGGAGGGAGAAAAATGTAAAGGAAAAAGAAAAAAATAAAGACACTTTATGCTAGCCCAGGGTTCAAACATGGGTGACACCATATTATATATTTCTAGGACGCTGATCAAGAAACCTCTCGTATGATTGTAAGTTAAAGTTTCAACCTTTTCTGTTTCAGTTTTGTTCTTCTATAGAATACTTTTTTCATTTCTAACTTCATTTTCATAATATTAATTAAAGTTAAAACATTTATATTGAACATGTTGTTTTTGTTACAGACTACGTTTAATGACGCAATTGAAGAGCTGGCAGAGGAGCAACAAAACTCTCCCACCAAGCGAGAAAAGATTTTTACAGATTTGATGGGCACTGATGACCACGGGAGAGTGCGCTGTATGGGAGGCGGTGTTAACAAAACTAAGGTGTTTGGTAAAGCCTCAACTTCTCAGACAGCTGTATTGGAGGCGGTGTCATCCGTCAGAGCAGATCTTGAAAGGCAACTTGAGGAGCAACGCCAAATGTTTCAACAACAAATAGAAGATTTGAACCGCCGTATGGAACAACGTGGAAAAGGTAGTAATGAATAGGTGGTTTGTGGATTTTAAACATTGATTGAGTTTTGGATACATTCAACTATCTTTTTTGTACATGTTAATGGTTATTATGTTTGGATACATTCAACATTGATTTTGTGTTAATGGTTATTATGTGTATTTCAACATTGATTTTGTGTTAATGGTTATTATGTGGATTGTAAACATTGATTGCGGGTGTATTTTTGGTTATATACAGGTTGCATTTGTGTGTGTACAGGTTGAATTTGGTTTTTGCGAGTGTATTTTTGGGGAAAGTGAATTATATAGGGTTGGAGGAAAAAAAAGGCTTATTTACGGCGGAAACCCTCAACCGCCGTAAATAGTGACCTAGACGACTCGTGCCCAAAGGGGGGACGAGGGAACCTAGGAGGGGTGCAAATGGGACTACTCGTGCCCTGGTGGACGACTCGTCTCTAATAAGTTATTTACGGTGGGACCCTGCATCCGCCGTATAAAAGCGACATGGACGATTCGTCCACAAAGGGGGGACGAGGGAATCTGAGGGGGGTGCAATTGGGACGATTCGTGATATATTGGACGACTCGTCTCCTATTTACGGCGGTTATATTACATACCGCCGTATAAAGCTTCCTCAAATACTATATACGGTATATGTATTTCATTTATATACGGCGGTGGTATTTCCGCCGTATATAGTATTTACGGCGGGATATCCGCCGTAAATACTATATACGGCGATGTTTTATACGATGGACTATATACGGCGGATATCCCGCCGTATATAGTATTTACGGCGGGGCGCGTTTTATTTACGGCGGATTTTAACCGCCGTAAATAAGCCTTTTTCTTGTAGTGTGTACTGAGACATAAAATGAGTTCCTGCAATAAATTAGGAGCTTTAAAATTTTAAATACAATTTAATATAATCGTGATTAATATTACAAGAAATGAGAAATATTTGCGGGGCACAATAGGTGACTTATAATGCGTATAAACACAAAATAAATGTGAGTAGGTACAATATGGAATGCGTTAACAGTTATTTGGAGTCTAATACTCAGGGACTCGAATATGACTTGATTATGTTATGGTGGACACATTATGTGACTTGGTGTTGACTAGTACTCGCAAATATTGCGTGAAATATGATCGTCAAACAAAATGATTGCATTGTCCATGTGGTTTAGGAACATGTACACTACTTTAGGGCCTTGTTCTGATATGATTATGTCAAGTAAATAACTACTTGTGCTAACCCTCTGAGAAGGACCTTTACGAGCAAGGAGATCCATGCCCTTAAAGATTGGTGCCTCCTTTGCCTCTTATACAAACTGCTCGGCCTCAGCATATGTTTTTATATGCCGAGCAGAAAGTACATTAGTAGCAGTTGCCATCCTCTTTGGTGGACCAGCCACCTCGGCCTCCACCCTTTGTCGTTTAGGGGCTGTGGTCCTTCCCCTGTATTTTCTACATCGGCCTCATTTAGGCCGGCAGCCGTCAAAGCCCCCTCGACTTCAGAAGTTCGCTTTTCCTGAGGAATCTCCCCCTCAGCCCGGGCCTCTTGCCCATCAATGTCCTCCTCGGCACCTCCCACCGATTTTAAGGGTAAGGCCCCAGCTTTTTTATTGTCCAAGACGGCCTGCCTATCAACGACATCAGCCTGCCTTTTAGTCTTGGCCGAGGAATGTGAAGCCCTCCTCTTCAACTTAGCCAATTCTAAGGGATCAATAATTTTCTCTTCCATCGTCTTCTCTTCTTCGGCTGTCAGAACTGAAAAAGAGGAGAAGTATCATCAGCAAAAGACGATGAAGAAAATACAACAAATTAAAAAATGCATAAGTATTGAAGACGGGAAAGACAGAGAATTATAGCCAGGCAGGTCATTGACGGTTAAACACCTATCCTCGTAAAGTTTGCACACGTCGCACTCATCATGGAAGACGAGGTCGGGATGCACCCTCCAATCAGGATATATATTCCCCCTAGGCACGGGGGTCATGGGTACTAGCCCATCTAAGGGCCCAGGCATGATGCCGACTTGGACATAATATCTAGGGTCAGTCTCCAGGCTCAACCAGCACAAAAGTACCTACCTCGGCAAACTTCCTCAACCTCTCAATCAACTGGCCACTTCACTCTGGTATCCACACTACCTTGGGCACACATAGAGTTCGAGTATGAGCGACAAATTCCCAGCCTTGTCGGCTCTCTACCCTGATGACATGGGTGTTCCACCCAGACACTATGCTGGTCATGGGGTAAATGAGTTTTGGTTAGTTGGGATCACTCCTTATTACAACAAGTATGGTATCTGCCTTATAAGTGGCGGTGAAGAAATGGTGGAAGGCCGACTGGCATGGTTCAAAACCTAAACTATGGAAAAGAACGATGAAGCCGGTGAGGAACCTCACGACGTTAACACCTAGCATAGCCGGGACGGCCTGCATATCCTCAAGAAACTCATTGATAAAGGGGTTTAAGGGGAGACGAAGACCCAATTGGAATTATTTATAAAAGAAATGGACATGGTTCAAATTTTAGTAAAAATCAGCTACCGCTTGCTCGGTTTTGATTTTGACACCGGGGAAATAGTTGAGCCTATACTCCTCTCTCGGCACCCCATATTTAGAATTTAGCTCCTCTATCATGGGTTCCCCGGCCTTAATGGGTTTGGACCTAGGGGTTTGCACCCTACCTAGGTTGGACCTCCCTCGTCCTCTTCCTCGGCCCCCAGATTGGGCTCCCTCGGTGAACGCATCTAAAATCCTCCCCAAAGTCGAAGGACCGCTAGGACGAGTAACATCACTTCCTCTTCCCGTCATGGCTACACAAACAAAAGAATTAAAAGTCATTACTTGGCCAAGGCAAATGGATACGAGGAAGAGGGAAGAACATCCCTCCTCGTCCTAATTAATTTTAATCGAGGAGGGATTCTTAACCAACAATGGAGGACGCTCCAAGGGATTGCACTTCAAATAATGCAAATTGATGTGGTTGATTATCTCAAACCAACCATGGAGCAGCACAATATTGGGGGAACCTTCATCGACACGATCGATCCTAAACCGACCTGGATAGTGTACGTCGGTTCGAGGAGAGTGGTACCTCGTCAATATCTCTCAAATCTCTCCCAAACTCAACATCAACCATGACCCATCAACCCTCTTATAGATCCTAAGGTTTCGGGTATGGTAGCCATAGAGGGCGTTTGGGTTACTACTCCACGTTCTTGCCATCTCTAAATACGAGGAAGGCACCAGAAATTACACAAGATTTACTCAGAAAAGCTTCAAGAACACAACAATGGCGGTTTCTCTAAAACCCACTAAGAACAATACCAAAACCCAGAATCACAAAGTAAAACACAGAAATTAGTAAAAGGAGAAGAAATTATACCTTTAGTTCGAAGTTGGATGAAGGAAACACAGACAAATCTAGCACAAATGAACGAGGAGAAGTGACGGAATCAAGAAATCAAGAACAGCCTTGCGGTTTTGAAGCTTGCTAATACTCTCTCAATAATAAAGGGTGATAAAGATTGAAATTGTATTGGGTTTTGGATTATATACCCAAGTATGAAGCGGGTATAGGACAGAAAACGGGTTGAGGCGTCGTCCCTTTCCGTGCATTTAATGCTCTAGAGAGTTCCCAGACGAATGTCAGGTTTCGTGCGGCGTGTCCCATCTTTGTACTATTTAACCGGTGGAATATGAAGCGACACTTTCCACGTCAATTCCCGTTCGTAATCGTTTAAGCTGAGGTAGAGCACAACTTCCTACTCGGCATAGCCGAGCTAGGAAGTCGGGGGCCACTGAACTGTATAAACCGAGGTACGAACGTGGGCTAGGTCGGGCAAGGCCCAATGGATTGGGTCCAACATATAATCCATACAAGTCTCAACTACGACAAAGGGAGTGGGCCTTCCCTACCTTTGCTCGTCTTGCCTCCTCGTCATTCCCACTATGTCGACCTAGACATAGCAGAGCGAATTAGGACCAAGGTCCAACTGAACTGACTGCCGATGAGGCACAACCATCAAAGTCGAGTAAGGCATCTCTCTAGGCTGAGCAAGGCCTCCCTTCAAAGACGAGGAGCCCCTCCTCGGTTGTCAACAGAGCAAGGAAATGGGCTTCCCTGTCCTTATTGCTCCCCTCCTCGGCTTATACTAAGGTCGACGAGGCCACGTACGACGAGGGAGATGCCTCACAGGCGCACATGCAGAATACATATTCCAATCCTATTCAAATAAGGATTGTAAACAATATCATCCTCATAGGATTAATATCTTATCTCATACGCATCCAACTCCAACAAGGACTCTACAAGGCTATACCTATATATACCAGCCCTAATTCACATTATTTGGGTAATCTATCTTTTGACTATAAACTCTTGTCAATTGATTTCTCTCTCTAAACACAAATACTTACTCTCATGCCGGAGTGTCCTCGCCGGTGAAGCCCCAGCTTAGTTTACGTGTTTGTTCATCTTTTTCAGGCTATTCAATCTTCCAGGATACAACATGTCGATGAATTTGGGCTGATCCGAACGTTTTTGGCATCATCAAGACGGTTAGGGCGGATTGATTTGGGGAGAAATGTAAACTCACAACACATTCTATCTTTTGATTTTGGGTTTGGGTAAATTAAAGCTCAAAATTCAGTAGTAGAGGGAGAGGAGGTTGCTTTGAGAGAGAGAGAGGGGGGAGAGAGAGAGAGAGAGGAGAGAGAGATGTAGAGAGAGGATGGAGAATTTATTTGAGTTACAGTTGAAATTCGTTCAAGAAGATATCAATTCAAGGTTGAAGATTGTAGGTGGTGGCGGCGGGAGGGGGATGGGTGGTTGTGGATAGGTAGTGGGCAGATTGGGAATGGTGGGAAAGAGGATGAGTTGGGTGAGAGAGAGAGAGAGAGGGGGGAATAAAAATAATAAATAAATTTCATTTTTGGATTTTTTTATTTTTTTTTTTGAAAAAATAAATGGGACACCAAGGGTAAATAGGTCATTTATTAACAATTTTGGTTAATTTAGAAAAATTGAATTAATTAATAATACGCAGGTTACTTTATCGTTTTGATAATACAAATGTCAATATCTAATAAGTAATAGTTGATTAGTATACATGGTCATTTGTTCACATAGTTCATCTCACAATTGCACTACGGGGCACTACTAAGACACGATATTCACTAATATCATAAATAGTTGGGTTACAATCTTAGCTCATGATCTCCCTCTGGAATCATCACTCTTTCAATTTAAACACACTACCCCATACATCCTCTAAACATAACTTAGGTCATATATGTAATGCGCCCTAGGGCATCCCAAAGACCCATTTTACTCTCTTTGTGAATCTCACAGATTTTCTTTGGTTAATTTTTCTTGCACACAATAATATTAATAATATTGACTGCTACTTGATTTACAAAGGCACCTAGTAACAAACCCTAAACCTCGGAAAAGAAGAAATTTCGAAATCAGAAAATCTGCCCAGCCCACTTTGGCATGGCAACGCACCTATCTGACATGGCCCCATGTAAAGAATTATTTATTCCCTCTATCTCAAAAAATAAACATAAACTACTTGTCACAATGGATGGAATATTTCACTTTGATGAAATTATGATCCATTGGACATTTAGGGTGAGTTTGACATTGTTTCTGATTCTCTGAAAGTGATTTTTTAAAAGTAATTTTAGAAAAATCAATTATTTCTAATAAATACTAAAATTTATAAGTATGTTTGGATAGTATATATTCAAAACTGATTATGAAAGATAAATACCAAAAATAACATTTATAATATGTATGTTGATATAATAAATGAACAAAAGATTTAAAGATTATTATTGTAAAAACAATACAAATAACAACTTCTAAAAATCACTTTTAGCAAAAACTGGGTCATAGTTGCTTCTACGAAAACACAGTTTTTTACATTTTAACAGCTTAAAATCATAATCACTATTGTTATCCAAACGGTATTAAAAGTGATTTTGAGCTTTAAAAGTGATTATAAGCCACAAAAAAGCATTCCCAAACTCACACTTAGTATTGATCTTGTATTGATCTGTAATATGAAGAACTCTCCGTCCCAAATCAAAATAAAAAATGTCTAAAAAAAATTAAAAATAAAAATAAAAAAATTGAACATCCATTTTGGGACGGTACAGAATGCCCCTGTGCTTAAAAAAAACCATGAAAGTCTTTTAACTAATACAAATTCATGATCATAGATGATAAGTTTTTCACCAGATGGGATTTCACCCCTAAACAATAACCTGATGATGATGATGATAGAAATATTCTTGCTAGCCAACTCAAGTCATGCTTAGACTAGCAGAGGCATAAATACCGTAATATTATCAAAATTCAATTCTCAACAAAAAAATCATAAGATTGAGTACTTCGCCAACAGGGGAGAGATCAAAAAAGGCTCATTCGTAATCAGGCTTCTCGGGATATGTGCAGCCGGACCTCTGGATGATCACATTTGCTGCATAACAACCTGCTTTCACAGACTCTTCAATTGGTTTCCCAAGAACCAACTGCGAGAGGAATCCCCCAACAAATGCATCCCCTGCAAATCAAATATGCATAAACATTCTTAATTTCATAAAAAAAAAAAAGATGATCCTAGGAGTTAGAAACATGTGAAGTCCAAGGAGAAAAATGTTACTAGTATATAGGAGTATATATACACACACACACACACACAGAGAGAGAGAGAGAGAGAGAGAGAGAGAGCATACCTGCGCCATTGGTATCCACGAGTTTTTCTTTGGGCAACAAAATAACTGGGAACAATTTCACCTTCCCGTCCTCTGCAACCACTACTGGATCTGCGCCTTGAGTAATAACTACAATCCTCTTGCGTGCACCAACCTTCGGCCATTCTGCGATTTTCAAGGCTATTTCCTCCACATTTTCAGTCTAAGTTAACATAAGAACTCCAGTTAGGTGAAGGTCAAGAAACAAATAGTCAACTCTGCAGTCAAGTAACTATTACCTCCCAACCATGAACTTTCGAGAAGGTTCTTGCTTCAGTCTCATTCCCAAAAACATAGTCCATGTATCTGATTTTGATAAATGGCAAGCCCTAAATTAGTTTTCAGCCATTTTCATGTAAATGATTTGAAGTACATATTAGGATTTGGACTTACGGCAAAAACTTCTCTAGCGTGTCCTTGAAGAACTCGCAGATGAATGGAGCAGAAAGGTTCATTGTGAAGATCTGCAGATCATACAACAGTTTAGAGGCTGTTTCGTACAAAAACTTGCTTTGAAATAACAAAAATAAAATAAAAATGCTTTTATTATATGTAAAATGTTAAACCTTGTTGTTTGCAGCTGCATGCTCGGCAACAAGCTGAATGGATTCTGGAGAAACAGTGAGAAAGAAGCCAGCAATATAAAAGTACTTGGCCTTCTCAACTGATCAAATATAACCAAGTTAGCTCATGAAACACATTTATAAACAAATTCAACCCAGTAATATAAAAGTACCTAGTGCCCAATTTTCGGGTTTCTTCAAATGATCAACCTTGTAGCAGTTTGCAGCTGACAAGTTGGCAACAAGTGACCTGCATTTTAAATTTAGTTTTGAGACTCGTAACCCATCGAGAAAAAAAAACAAGTTTCAAAGCATTCTGGATGGCCCCGTGGGGTGGTCCAGTGAGAGGGGCTTCACAAGGCCATAGGTCTTAGGTTCGTCTCTTTTCCCACACCACCTTAGAGTAAACACTTTTCCCACACCACTTTAGAGTAAACACACACACACAAAGAAGCAGGTGAACTGACCTTTCACCACCCAACACACAAACAGCACAAGTACCCGTTGCTGCGGACTCGTCCTCATAATAGTGGACCTGAGAGAAACCATTTGCAATAAGTAATTTTGCAACCAAGTGAATAAAAATAAAAATAAAAATAGGATTTGAACAAAGCCATGGAGATGATGAAGATTTTAAACATCAATCAGGAAGATAAAGATCATACATTAACACCAGCTTGTTTCGAGTCTTTTGTCATTATCTCCCCAAACTTGTCCTTTCCAATGCAGCCAATATAACTGGTTGCCCCGGGAATTTGAAGCATCCACTATAATGATAAAGTTGAGCTATAAAAGCCAATCGGCGGTGGCATTTTGGTAGGTAATTCAATGTATAAATTTTACATACCTGAGCAACTTTGATTGAATTTTGAGTAGCACCTGAAATGAAAAATAGGACAAAGTTTTTGTAATGACCGCTAAAATCCGCAGTTATATATCAAGAAACAAACGTATAAACAAAAAGCATGTTTACCTCCAGCTATGTATTCAACCTGGTACTTGGCACCCATTTCCTCATACCTAATTTGTGTTCATATCATATTCATTAATAAAGACCGACACAACATCTATAAAAAACTAGACCAAGATCTTCGTCTTTTGAGGGAAATGATGCCTACTTTATGCAAGAAGACATTACTTACATAGGTAAATGCTTTTCTTCCGCAAGAATTGCATTGTTCAACTTGATATCATATCTGTCATGCCAAAACCGATCAGTTTTTGTCACCATATTAAAACAAGAATAAAGTACATATATAATAGTGTCTGGTAACTTGTTAACGAGGGAAAAAATAAAATGTTTTTGACAGCAAAACCAATCTAAAGCGTCCTCAATAAGCAAATCTAGGTATCAAGAAACAAAAACTGATCTAGCAAGCCATTCTACTATTCTTAGGCCATTCTACTATTCAAATACGAGTAATAATTAAAAAAAAAAAACCTCCTAAAAAGTGAATATAAACAACAAAATAAACAATAAGTAAATTACAATTGGGAATAAATCCATAATTATAGTAGGAAAAAGCTAAATGGTCAAAACACAAATTCCTGCGAATCAAACGATTGTGATTTTGGTGATCTGAGTGTTAATATACCCTAATTCTCTTTGAAACTTCCAGACCAGCTAATCGAACACTCACTCAATTATCGAAGCACGAAGACAAAAATCATTGGTGTCATTTAACACTAACTTAGGTACATCCTATGATTTGGTTTCTTCAGTTACTTCACAGATTTTATTGAACCCTAGATCTATAAATTAACATCGAACGAATTAGTTCCCCAAACTAAGTACAGATCTCTGTCGCTAAAACAACATTAAATAAAAATCTAGAACTAAAAATCATCTGAAAACAAATACCCATCCCCAAATCTACATCTTCATGTCTGCATCTAAACAACCTTAAAAAACCAAATCAAGAAATTCAGAATCACCACAACACACAGATCCAATACAACCCTTCTGAATTAGAACAATTAAAAATCAAAGATCATGCAAAAAAAAAAAAACAATTAAAGATCTGAACTTTAAAAGAAAAACAATCACGAAAAGAGAGAATGTACTTGTCCAGAAGCTCCTGGTCTACCACAGCTGAAATGTCCAAAAGCGGGTTGCCCATCCCCATCAAAATTCCCTCGGACACCATTTTCTGCTATCTGGGTATGTGCCTTAGAGAGAGAAAATGAATTCTTGAATTCTTGAGAGAGAGAGAGAGAAAACGCAAGTCGAGTGCAGAATCTAAGTCTATATATAACGATTTTGTGAGCTTTGGCAGTGAATGGGGTTGGTGAGATTACTTGCTTGCCTGATTTGTAGATCTTGGGGAGTGCCAATATGATGAGCGAGAAAACGGTGTCGTTTCCCTCAGCTCCATGGCCTCACCAACCATCGATATGTATTGGTGTACCAACCCTAGAAGTGGATAGCCGCAATGTCTTGTTGATTTTACTTCTTTTGCCTAACTTTAGTTTAGTTTTTGAAAATGCAAAAAAATTAAAAAATTAAACTATAGTTTAACTTTGATTTTAATATTCAAACTAATTATCGTTATATTTAAAATAATTCAACTACTTTTTTACTATACTCCCTCCGTCCCAATGAAAGCTTTACCAATTTTCTAAAAGAGCATCTCGTTAGAAGCTTCATCTTTCCTAAAATGACAAAAAATCTTTACTATTTCACCCACTCATTCTCTCTCCTATTTTACTATTACACTCACAACATTTTCTCCACTTATCAATTTTCTTAATTTGGATGCCGAGCAAAAATGATGAAGCAATTATCGAGACGGAGGGAGTATATCCTAACGATATTCATTTTTCAATTAAATAATCAAGTAGATTACTAAAATTCTCAAAGGTAAATTAGGAATCACGCTAGTATTCATCTTCTTCCCCGACCACCACTTACAACCTACCTCCACCTTCTACCACTACTCCAGATCTGAACACAAAGTTGAAAAAAATTAAACACCCCAGGTCTGAACCCATTTCTGACCGAGCACATCAAACACGAAATTGAACAAAATCAAACCCAATTCTAAATTTGGTTCAAACAAAAATCAAACCAATTTCCACCATCTTCTTCAACATCTGCCCTTGAAGTGTGGCCATTGTCACATTTCCAAGTATAATTTTTAAAAGAATTGGACAATTGAACCCAGTGTTTGCATTTCGGAGATTGAAAAACAGCCGGAGCACCACCCTCATTGTAAGCCATCACACACGATTCCGGTGACATCCCATGAGCAGTAGCAACAAAACATATTTCATTGTGTAGTCGAGGATTATTGCCGTAAAAAATAAGGTTAGATTTAGGGTAGATTATATTTACGGATAAGTAAATATAATAATATTGCATGCAGTATTATATATTATTATATAAAAACTTAGGTTAATTCAATTTAATGAGAAATTTAATAGGAAGTGATTTGTTTCAAAAGGAACTTTCGAATCAAATTCCCTTTATTGTTACTCCCCCTTGGTTTCAAAATATTTTATCTCTGATTTATCAATCAATTTAATCCAACTTTCACCATAACTTAAAGAAAATTTAAATATGTTTATAAAATTTTAAAAATTGTTATTGAAGTATTCGTGATAATGAAACAATATCAAGTTTTAAATTGCATAAAAATATCTGGATATTAATAAAATTATGATTAAAATTCGATTAAATTGGTAAAAATTAAAGTGAGACCGTGTGACTACTGAGGGAGTATTTTATAAAGCCACCACATTACTATTTGTTATTTATGTTGCATCGTGAAAAAATTCCAATAAAACTACTTTCTTGTTTACAGAGGGTTTTTTTTTTTTTTTTTTTTTTTTTTTTTTTTAAGGATTACATGGTAGTGACCAGAGTAAGCACGTAGCTAGCTTAGTGATTTGCAGCTCTCACAAGTGATAAACTCCCTCTCTATTAAATGGTGTATTTTTTTTTATTTTTTTTGGATGTAATAATTAATAACTTTAGGTTAATTTAATTATTTTAATGAAAAAATAGTTATTGATAATATTTATAATAGTGTATCAATTACAAATTTTAAATTTTTATTAAAATAATTAAATTAATCTAAAATTATTGATTAAAGTTTCTTTATACTAATATACAAAAAGTGCATTATTTATCTCCAAACATAACAATAGATTGTAGTACTTCTTCCTTCGCCTCGGAATGATTTCTCTATTTTTTGGTTGGTACTAGTGTAATTATTTTAATAAAAATTTAAATTTATTATTAATATATTATAGTAAATATATCAATAATATTTTATATTTATATTAAAAATATAAATTCATCTAAAAAATTTTGCTTAAAATTCAAAATAACATTTTTTGAAAAAAGAAAGAAAGATGATCTCGAAAGAAACGGGAGAGTACAAAATATGTCACCCATCCGATGTCTATTTTACTCAGAACTCTTGCTACCATTTTATCCTTGTTGTGGGAAATGATAATCAATTTACTCAATTTCAACATCGTGCTGTCCACTAGAACTAGCCTAGGCGCTAGCGTATAAATATCGCTGATCGCGCAGGAAAGCGTGCGCCGGTTCTTTGTGTCAAAGAATGAGTGAGCTTTGGATTGCCGCACAAAGACAAGAAACAAGGTGAAATCAAGGCAGGGGTCTTCCGTGGCAGCCCCTCCGACGTGAGAGTAAGATGGTGGACTGAAAATGTGTAGATAATATGGAGTGTGTGAGGGTACGTAAAAATGCAGTAGAACCTTACCCTTGTCCATGTTGTTACTCTCTTATTTATAGTAGGAATAGTGATGTTAGGGTTTTACGAGCCAGTTGGATTGGATGGTCTCCAACCGTTAGATCGCCTACTGTCTTACAGGTGTACACGTGTCACGCTGGGATTGGTCCGTCTATGTAAGGACACCGCAGCCTTCGACATTGATAAGGCTTGCCTTATAAGGGAAAGTCAACCTGCGTACCTTTTGTAGTTATTACCGATCGCATGATTGCACATGTAACAAGGCACCGTAGCAGGTCCGACATTATCCCAAATTAGCTAATTAACCAAGCTTGTTGAGGAAGCTTAATAGAAGAGACGACCCTGGAGTTTGTATGTCCGGTGGGGTCGTCCATTGATGTATGACTCGACGAGCGAGAGTTAGTCGCTCAATGACGACTCGCTCACTTGGACGAGCGCCAGGTTGGCGCGAGGGAAGGCTCGTCGTTAGATGGGCCTAGCTCATTGTCGACGATCTCTTCTTGGTGTATCGACGGGCTAGAAGTTAACCCTTCCCTTAATGGTACAATGGCTCGTCGCTTGGATGGGCTTGGTCGCTCAGTGGCGACGACTGCCAACCAATGTTGGACGGGCTATGGCCCAAGGCTTTGATCTGATCCTTTGTGGTTGGTCCTTTGATGGGCCTATTGGGCCCCCAGGCTCGTAGTAAACATTGGGCTCGACCCATCACAGATTATTCCGTTCAATCGCGATTAACTTTAAATCCATCATACTAGATATCACAATATTTTTTTTTATTAAATTTGCATTAAAACGCCACAATTAACTTCAAATTCTTTTAAATCCCCTTCCAAATTTTAATTTTAATATTTTCTACTAAAAATTACATTAAATTTATTATTATTTACATTAAAGTTACTTATTTACGTATTCTTGTAACATTTCAACTCTATTTCACCATTATAAATTATGTCTAATTCTCAATCCCGCCTATGTTATAAATTATGTCTAATTCTCGACCCCGCCTAGGCGGGCCCGACTTCGACGTCTAACGATTTTTTTTTAGAACCTTGCTCTTAACAGGATTTGCCCACACATAATATTAATAGCTATTTAACACATTTTTAAGAGATTGCCATATACCGTTCTGAGTAAACTTGAGAATAAATCAACAACAATTCAAAAGATTCCTTAATACATTTAAATAAATGAGATTGTTAAAAAAAATCCTGAAAAAAGGTGAGAAAGACGAGGAAGACCACATCACGATGCACTCGTTTGATGCAAATTGGGATTAGAGTCATGATCAAAACTTCTTCAACTCCAGAGCTTTCGCCAAGGCCGCGAGTCAAAGAAAGATGGAACCATGTTTTATTCCTCTACCCAACAACAAATGTGGTCTTTATTCCTCTCACGACCAGAAAAATGTCCAGATTTACTCTCCAAAAAGGGCATTGTATATTTGGAACATATATGTTGTCAGTTAAACCCCCTTGCAAAAAAATAACTTAAATATATGCAGAAAAAAAAAAAAAACATCTGCCTTAGAGATGATTGCAGATTGCCTTTGTAAAATCGGTGGTGGTTGAAGAGCCACCTAAGTCAGCGGTTCTGTACTTCCCTTCTGCAATGGTGTCTAGGACAGCTTTCTGGATCCTATCAGCTTTGTCGTGAAGCTCCAGGTGCCGAAGCATTGTTACAGCACTCAAAAGCAAAGCAGTTGGGTTGGCCAAATTCTACACACAAAAAAAAAAAAAAAAATCAACAAACAAATTGATTAGTAATAGTACAAATACAAGAAATTTAGGACAGCCATACAATACAAAAGAACAAGCCCTCAAGAAACCAATGCACCCCAAAACTATAGGTCCACAAAAAGACATAAGAGGCTTGCTTAACTTCCTGACAATATCTGCAAGTGACAACCTCTAGCTGTCCTCGTTCGCCAATTAATAAAAGAATTTCATTCTACTCATAAGTGAGATATCGGAGTCTCAAAATCCATTTTCCAATTAATTAGAAACAAAATAGTTAAATTAGAACCCCACCCCTCCCCAAAGCAAGAAACTGTATCCCTCTGGTTGAACCACTTCTCATAGAAATGGAAAGAAACACACAAAAGGGATCCCAGACCCAAACAAATGAAGAAGGCTGTCCAGCTAGATTATACTTATACATTGTCATTGCATAATAGGCGGACCTAAAGTCTCGGTTGAAACTTCAAGCACACTAAACAAGTGTCAGTAAAGAAAGAGGAAAACATATTTTGAGGGGTCAGGTTCTTCGTCAGAGTTCAACTAATATGCGAAGTAGCATGTTTCTAAAGATATGTGGAAAGGTACACTCTTTGCGTCTGATTTTAAAATGGCATATTTGCTGTGACTTATCAGGACAAACTTCACATTATACTCCATCCATTCCCATGATGATAGTCCCATTTGACTATTCAAACATTTTAACTTATTTTCAGTTACATCACTATCCTTGATGAGGTTTAGTTTAGTTATTACTTCATTACCCCCCCCCCCCTTCTCTAGCAATTGTTCTCATTGGACATGCTCTCTTTCTCTCCCTCTTTTTCTTCGTTGGGCAATTATGGAAGTCCAATGATTTTAACTAATCAATTTTGAAAATGTGACTTATCTTTTTGGAACAAACAAAAATGGCAAATGGGACTATCATTTTGGGAAAGAGGGAAATGGATCTTGAGCAGACATACTACAAAGGGCTCATTTGTCCTAATGATAAAGCAATTATAGGTGATGTTCATATGTGAAAAATCTCTACCAAGTAGAGTGGGGTGAAGGAACTTTGCCCTTTGGAATGGAAAACCAAGAAAAGTGAATGAAGTGAATGAATTAGTAGCTTTAATAGACTAACCTTGCCCGTAATATCTGGAGCTGAACCATGTACAGCCTCAGCAAGAGCAATACCTCCCTCACCAATGTTGATACTGGAAGATATCAAATGAAGTGAGACCATCTACTCCAATTTTCACATTTAATAATAAAGAAGACTTAGAGAAAATGAACCAAAAGGTAAATATGGATACCTTGGTGTTAATCCCAATCCCCCAATCAACCCCGCACAAAGGTCACTGATGATGTCACCGTAAAGGTTAGGCATCACTAAAACATCGAAAAGTGCTGGATTCTTTACAAGCTGTAAAGCGAAACAAAGACAGTATAGTAAGTGTACTTTGTTATAACAAAACCTGTTCTTGTTTTATTATGTTTCTAATAACATGCGTTAAGAAGCTATGATTAGCGCAATCCATGGACATTAGGAGTAAACAAAGAATAAGCAAAAAAGTAAATCCTATAGTCGGAAAACTATGTATCCTGTTCAAGAATAATCTAGACCACATCAAAATCACGGACACTAACAAAAAAATATTGTGATTACGTTGCAGTGAAAATTGTAAAACATGGTGGAGAGGATCATATAATCTTCAGTTAGATCACATTTACAGTTCAAAACACAGTATTTCCTGATCTTATAAAGGGATAAAGGTCATACCATCATACAGCAATTGTCAATTACAACTTCCTCATACACTATCTCAGGGTACTTCTCTGCAACCTCACGGCAACACTGAGGGAAAAAGAAAAGAAAATGAAATTTACTATCATGTCTCGTAGAAAGATAATACATTTCATAGTTAAAGCTCTGAGAAGAGGAATACCTTCAGAAATAGACCATCAGTTTTCTGCATGATGTTTGCTTTGTGTATTGCAGATACTCTCTCCCTTCCATGGGCCTTGGCATAATGAAAAGCATACTCTGCCACCCTCAAACTTGCCTGGCGGGTAATGATCTTGATGCTTTCAACAACACCCCTCACCACCTAATATTAAGTGTAGACCTTATTAGATTTAAACATAAATACTTGTGTGCACTTCGTGATGCTCAACAAAACTTACTTGATGTTCAAGACCACTGTACTCCCCTTCCGTGTTTTCACGAATGGTAATGAGATCTACATCATCATAACGAGTCTTGTAGCCGGGAAGACTGTAGCAAGGTCTAACATTGGCGTACAGATTAAGCTCTTTCCTTAATGTAAGGTTCAGGGAACGATGACCTTTTCCAATTGGTGTAGCCATTGGCCCTTTCAAGCCAATCTTGTTTCTGCGTACTGATTCTAGACTTTCCCATGTCAAGAAGCTCTGCGTTCTAGGATCTACTTCTGTTCCCACATAATGTTCTTCCCATTGAATAGGCACATCAGCAACATTGAATACCTGAAATAATGCAAACATGAAAGTTAAATTCCAACTTAAATTATACTGCATTCAAGAAAACCTCAATAAAGGTAGATAAGAACTCTATAAACAGACCTATTGTTGGCAGCTTAGATGGTTCAAAGAACACTAATCATGCAGTAACCAAATTCTCATAAACTTGAAAATTCATACGTTCACAAATCAGTAGACATCAATATATACAACCCTCGTAGTCCAGAGAGAATAACCTAATATGCACAACCAAATGACTCTAGTGATAAATGTGCTCATTCAAATGAAACTAATGTATGTATTACAGTATTTCAATTTTACTTTAAGAATAATACAAGTTGAAATGATGTGTATATATGAAATGGAAATTCAATATTCCTTTCTAAGCACACAAATCATAGCTGTCATAACTCAATACACATAAAGAGCCGTCATACAGATCCAAAAATCCTCCCAAAAGACAAATAAAATAAAATGCTTCCATCATTGCAAAATTTAAGGAAGTTGACTTTTAAGCCATTTTAGTAGCACATATGCATAACCTTTAGTATTCACACTATAGTATTATAAGTTCATATAAGGGGATGATAGATAATAAAGGAGAATTAGTAACTTCGTCGAATAAGAAACACCCCAGGACAATCTTTTTCAATATAGACTCTTTATGGAGCAGAGGGAGTACAACCTTAGACAGATATAAGAATTTATAAAGACAGAAAGAAAGGGCAAGTAGATAAATCCTTGCGACTGTGAGTGGGATAGGAAACATGAGCCAAGCATTGGATTTATACATCTCGGGGAGGGTGGGCATAATTTTTATACAGTTATTATCTACTCCCTCTGTCCCGCTCGAAATAAGATTTTGGTCAACTTAATTGCACTTAGACCAAGACTTTGAAGAAAAATTAATGATCCTAAAAAATATATTATTGTATCACGATCAATAATACTCTCTTGACAGTTTTTAGATATTCATTAGGGTAATTATTTTTTATTTAAATTACTTGGTCAAAGTGTAATCAAGTCTTCCAAAATCCTATTTTGAGCGGGACAGAGGAAGTATATAATAATTACATTCTTAAGATAAGCAAAACAAATATCGTCCTCGACTTTTCGGGTCCAAATTTTTCGTCATTGTGTTTGTCTAACATATTTGAAACCCATAGAATATTATGTTATTTTCATCCCTAAGAGTGTGCCCGTTTTGAATTATTTAAAGATTTCATAAAGTTTGTTTTTATACGATTTTTGAGCTGCATCTATTCCAATCGAATATTAAAGTTTGAGTAGACTTAAATCAAGAAAATTATTAAAAATCTTTTATTTTCTGAATTACCTTCAACATTTGAATTCATACTAGCTAAGTGGAAATATTTCAAAACAAACTAAGTGAGAAATTAAACTTAGTATAGTCACTTATTGAAAAAAGTTTTCTTAAAAGAAAATGTTATCCTCAATTTGGGATAGTCAAAAAGTAAAATAAAATAAAAATAAGCATCTCTTGAGATGAAGTATCTAATACACATAAATACTTTTTATGACCACATTAACTAAGTGTGTGTTCAAAATTGGTCATGATTGTTTGAGACGTGATTCTTGTAACATACTTGGAATTCCACTTATTAACGATATTTTTTTTTCTCATAACAAGGATACCTATAACATTTAGATCAAGCACAATCTTAGACCTTTTTAATAAAGTGATTTTGAGAAGTAAAATGTCTAGTGAAGCATTTCTAAGAAACAAAATTAAATTTCAGAATCAATATTTTCTTTCTAGCATGGCAAAATATATAGTCATAGAGGGGAATAAATCAAAAATTATATTAGCAGGATAAGATTATTGATAACAAAATCATGCACGAGTTGTGACATTCATTGAACTTAAATTCGAAAATTCGAAATAGAAGTTTAGTTCCCAGTATAATCATAATCAGGACAACGTTGCAAACAAATTAATAGTTTTTAGAAAATAATCCCTTCAATTTCATATGTACTATAATTATTTCTAAAATCTACTCTATAGAAAGAGATACAAGTACCAAAATTTGAGGTTGGACCTTTCCCATCCTCATTACACAATAAGTCCGCCCCTAAAGCTAGGATTCTAGATAACTATGTCAACTTAAACTCCCAAACAATGTTACATGCTTGAGATCACTCAGTCAAACTACTTATTTTAGGAGCTGAACACTACCAAATCACCAGCTAGAATGTAAGTTAGAACTTAGGAGTCAAAAGTTGAGACATTTCTTCAAGGATCCTAGCATCAATCGAGAAGTATAGACAGCTTATTTCTACTGTTAGCCACATGCCATTTCTCAAATAGCACAATAGAATCAAATGTTTGCTTCAGTGTTTTACATTACTGCAAAATACAATTCCCAAGAAAACACCATCTGTCCACTACAGTCCATTTCAAATTGAGAGAAAACAAAAAAACTCCATCAATATCACAAGAGGAAACTACAATTAACAGGCCATAATTACACAATTCAGTCGAATTCGCAAGATAAAATACCATCCACCAAAATCCAAAGGTAGCACAAATCAATCATAAAATCAAACACTTGGCGCGCACAGACTGCAAAAAACAGCAAATAATCATAATCAGATACTGAGACATAAGAAATCGACCTGCTTGACAGACTCAGCGATTTCAGGGCCGATGCCATCTCCGGGAAAGAGGGTGGCGGTGATCAAATCGGAGGAGGAAGAGAAGGTACGAGGAAGAGAAGAAAAAACCCTAGAAGTGGAATTAGGGTAAGCTATGGTGGTGAAGATCTCATTAGCTCGGGTGCGAAGAACGTGCTTGACGATTTGGGAAGCCATCGACGGATGGATGAATTGAAGGAAAGGAAGAAGAACCCTAACGAATGATCAAAAAGGGGAGGGAAGAAGAATGAATACTATATTTTGAGTTATAATATGTGTATGAAAAAATAATTGAATAATGGTTTGGTATTTATTACTCCTTTGATTAATCAATGGGACAGATATTATTTGCCCGCCGCGGGAGCTCAAGGGGGATTATTATATTCTTATCACATAGGGGCCATGGGTTTCAATTTCTTTTTGCCTACACCATGGGTTACAAATAAATTAAAAAAAAATAAAAAATTAACTGAGTATTTTATTTTTAAAAGAATTTGTAGCCCATTTTTCCATCGATCTTTGATCAACTCTTACAAGTTAAGAGCAAAATTTTGCTCACAAAATGAGTTTGCGATATTTCATAGTTTGCATCAAAAATGGATCCGCTATAATTTAATTAAAAGCACAAATAAAATTGTTATACTTAAAATTTTGTGAGCAAAATTTTTGACTATTTTGTACTCAAACATCAAACCAGTTTGTACTCAAACATCAAACCAGTTATTGAGTTAACTTCAATTAATTTTAAAAGATAACAAGGTCCTGATTAGTAAAAATAAAAATAGAAACTGATGCCGCAAGAAAAGTGCTTATCAATCTTTCTCCACGTGGCAGGACTGATCACCTGGCTTCTTGACCTGAAATCAGAACCCACGACTAGCCAGATGTGTCTCCGGCTTAGACCCTCGGGCGTGAGAGTAAGTGTTTGAAGTTTGGAGAGCAAAATACGTATTAAATAATAGAATTCAGATAACAAAATTGCAGTTACCTTTCACCGTTGGTGGTGATGATGTATTTATAGGTGATGATTGTTGTTTATTTGGAGGAGCGATGTGTGCTCCGAGATTTCAGCGGCAGATACTTGTAATGGGAACATGCCTATAACGATCCCTGATTTGTAGGAATGCAATTATGGAAAGATTTGACCCACGTGCGTCCACATCTGTTAGGTCGACATTTGATGAGTAGGTCGAGGTCGCCCATTGAGGTTAGGTCGACCTGACTGACGAGTAGAGCATGGATCGTACCCGAAGTATAATATGGATCGTAGAGTCGGACCAAGCTAGGTCGGGACCTTGGAGGTCGGACAATGAGCTTAGGTCGACTGACATCAAGTATCGGGCCACGGGGCCTTATGGTGATTGGGTCAGCCTCATTAAGAATGTGAATGCCACGGCTGTCTGTGTTTGGGCTTCACTTGCTTGGCCCAGCTCGACACTTTTGGTATGTTCAGTGGCCCCCAACTTTCGAGTTGACTTTGTCGACTTGGAAGTTAAGGAAATCCTTGATGAGAATTGCTTCACTCGAAGGTCGCTACTTGTTTCTGAAGCTTAGTCGACTATAATGACGTGGCACAATTCTGGACGTTGACGATGAACGGTCAGATCTGGAGGAGCGCCGTTTTTCTGCCATCATTACTATTTTGACGCTTGATGGTCCACCTCGAAACCGTTTCCTTGTTTAACTTGGAAATTAATTTCGAATTTCTTTTTTCCTTTTTAATTTTGGAAAATATAAATACCAAAATCCTCCTTTGATTTGAATTCTTACCGTCTCTGAGTTCTGAAGATCCCCGGCGAAAATAGCAAGGAAGCCATTGATTTAAATTCGACCTTCGTTCTCCGCAACAGTTCCTTTATTCCGGCATCAATCAAGGTATTCCTCTCTTTTCCTGTCTTAGGGTTTCAATTCTTTGCCATTTGCGTCTTCAATTTTTCCATGGCTAGAACATTTAGTAGCGAGCCAGGGGCAGGGTATGGTTATTGCACCATTAATCACCGTGTGTACAAGTATGTAAACGGAGAGTGGGTAGAGATGTCTTTAGATGAATGCGCCTCTGTCCTGACGAGGTGGGGACTGAGTTTTATTGAAATAGGGTTGCCCATTAGAGAAGATGTAGTCAATTTAGTTGTTGACGACTCAAACATTGTCTCCTTCCATCTTTTTCATGAGCTGCTCGACCACATAGCTTTGTTTTACGTTAGGGATGTCAACAAACCCTCTTTCCTTAGAAACCGAAAAGGCTTTCCGGGGGAGTCTAGGTCGCCCTTAGGTAGATCGACTGAATGTGATCCTGGGACTGACTCCCCTGCTTCCTCTTTTTATTGTACAGATATGGCGGCTCAAGGAGGGGCCACGGCTTCAACTTCTTCCGGTCCCCCGTATAGTGGATGCATTTGGATGCTTTGTTGTCATCAGGGGAAAAATGAGAGGGGTTATGTGCCTCAAAGACCTCTTCGGGGAAAGAAAAATTTTGAGCCCCGTTATGCCATGATCTATGATTTTTGTGGGGTAAATAGGACAGACTATAGGGTGACCATCCTTAGTAAGGCAGACTTTATGGCCAAGTATCGTACTACCTTCACTACAGATGCCACTAGGGTTGCCTTCTTTTATGGGCAGTTTGAGGCTGGGTTGAGGTTGCCATTGGATCCTTTCATCAATGAGTTTCTTGAGTGTATGGATGCTCTTCCTCTTCAGCTTGGGGCTGACACTGTAGGGAAGTGCTTGGTGTTTTGCAATGGTGTGTAGATTTCTAGGCCATGAGCCCTGTATGAGAGTTTTCAAGGAGTTTTTTGGTGCTAAGATCGATAAGGCTGATTGGGGAATTAGTACTCCCTCTAAACCCAATTCTCCAAAACTGTTTGCCAATCTTCCCAATAAGCATAGTGGTTGGAATTCACATGTGGTTGTGGTAGAGAGTAGGCTGGGATGGGAGTTTCCCTTGCCCAATAGTGAATCTGATGTCATTAGTGAGGAGAATTATTGGGAGCCTCCTTGGCATCAAACTTTGTATAAGAAATTGTGTGTATTGGTCGAGAAGGGACCCATCAGCTGGGAGTCATTGGGGACAACCAAGTACAACTATATCCAAGCTGGGATGATGCCTGGAGATGGGGTAGTGGAGCCTCTTGTCCCAGTAATGAGGGGCCAGGTATACCCTGATTGGGTTACCCACTCTTTGGGTAGATTAGAGGAGAATTGCCAATTTTGTCAGAAGAAATCCAACTATTGCAAAGATAATGGAGAACACATTGGTGGTAAGGGTTTACTCGCCTTTATTCATTAGCTCGTCCACTGTTAACTTGCATATATGACTTATTATTGGCATAGAATTATTTTGATCTGCATACACAACTCTTAGCTCGTCAGTTGCCTGCTCGTATGTAGAACTAGTTAGCTCGTACATAGAACTGTTTTGAATTGTTGAGCTTATCTTTTAATTGCTTTGATGTTGTGCAGTCTTAACTCCAGAACAAGAGGCTGCCATGGTTCGTATAGTGGGAGTGTCAGATAAGAAGAAGGCTAAGAAATCTCATGGGGCCACCAATGCTAGAGCAAGCAAGGAGAGGGATGTTGCTGCAAGGAATAATCTGCTCCCAAAGGATGTTGCTGGGATGATTCCAATGGAAGAGGTCGAGTTGGAAGACCGCTGCAGAGTGGGACCCAATCTCGTGGATGTGAATGAAGGAGGTGATGAGCCCAACAGGTCGGTTAGACCAAGCTTGAGCTACGACCCAATCTCGAGGCTAACGTGGCGACCTCTGGTGCTAGGACGACTGGGGCTAGTCCTTTGAATGTCGTCAATATTGATGATGATGTCATGGAGGAAGATAATGATGATCACTCTCTGAACACGAGGAAGAGGTCGAGAACTGAAAAAGGAAAATCTGTTTCCTCAAGCCAACATCTTCCACCAGCTTCTCCCCCTCCTAATCGAGAGTCTCTTGAAGACCAGATGAGGAGACTGAGTGATGTCCCACCTCTCATTGGTGTCACCGCATGAGTCGTCGCTTCCCGACATGACTCTCGCCAAGTGATAGTGAGAAGGGCCATTGATGTAGATCTGCTTGCGCACTTCACTGATAAGGGGATAACCCCAGAAGAGTTCTCAGCTCGCTCTAGAATGGTGCATTGCGAGGTAAACTTATACTTTCCATTTCTGTTTAGTAGCTTGCATTTTTAGTCTGTCCACTCGTAACTAGAGGGTTTGTCGAGCTGATGCCTTCTATTTTTCTTCAATGCAGTCTCTTACTATGATCGAGCAGGTGAAGAGCTCTTGGAGGGCTTCTATTGAGTGGGAGAGGCAGGCCCTGCATGATTACTCCAAGAAATCACAGGAGTTGGCCGATCTGAAAGAAAAGTACAATGATCTCGACAGCTCTTTTGATGCTCAAGAGATGGTGAAGAAGAAAGCTTTGGAAGATCTGGAAGCCACTAAAACCACGGTTGGAGAAGTGACCTCAGAAAGAGATGCTGAGCGTCTTGCTCATGAGAAGACAAGGGTCGAGCTCGCCACTGTCTCCAAACTTCTCAAAGATAAAGATTCCTTTTTGACAGAGCTTAATGAAGAGCACAACACTGCCCGAGCTAAATGGAAGGAGGATCTAGAGAAGGCTGGCCTTGATGTTGTGGAGAAGTTCAAGAATGGAGACGACTACTACAACGCCGTTTTTGCTAAAGCAAGGGACTTCCTGGATTTGGGCAAGCGTCACATGGCTCGCCGAGCTCTGGTTGATCCCACCTTTGAAGTATCCTTAGAACAATTGACTCGTTGGGCACGTGAGCCTCAGTATGACATGGCAGCTCGAGGTGGCCACTCGCTTGTGCCTTATACTGAGAATGATTTAGCTTTTATTGCCCAGGAGGACCAAGAGGAGGCCTGTGAGCCTTGGGTTGCCCCTGAACTAGCTCCTCGGAACTTTGATGTGGTTCTCCAAGAAATGGATGATGCTGAAGACATGGAGGAGATGGAGGAAGATGGTGGCTTTGGAGGACAGGTCTTCTATGGTTCGGGTAAACCCATAGGCCCCCAGCAGCAAGGAGATGATGGGGAAGGTCAAGCTACTGTTGACGAGCATACAAGTGTTGACCCAACCTCTTGATTTTGTACTAATAGTGATGTAATGGACAAGCCCCAAACAATGTTTTGTTTTTGTTTGATAACTTATTTGAATGCCTTGGCCCAATTTTTGGGAGGCATGATACTTTTTAACTTCTGATCTTATGCAAGTCTTGGCCCATTTTTGGGAGACTTGATTGTACATAATCGTAGGCGACTTCATATCCTTGTATGTTGTATGCTTTCAATTTCATCATGTGTGTGTCGAGCTAGATGTAATAGGACAAATGGGTCGCTCTAAGTCTTAGGTCGACCTGGTTTCATGTTAACTCAATCGACCTAATACTTGCAAAGGTTTTTGTAAACGAGATTGACTCAAAGTCGAACCTGTTTTTAAGAGATCAAAGCTGACCAAGGGTCGAGCTTATAAGAACGAAGTCGACCTAAGGTCGGACTTGTTAATAGGGTTCAAAGCGATTAAGGATCGAGCCGATAAAGCCGACTAAGAGTCGAGCTCTTTGGGACAAAGTCGACTAAAAGTCGGACTTGTAAAGGAACATAACGCGATTAAGAATCGAGTTTGTTAAAACGAAGGCGACTATGAGTCGAGCTCGTTGAACGAAGTCGACTATGAGTCGGACTCGTTGAAGAAGCTAAGGCGATTAAGAATCGAACTCGTTAAAACGAAGTTGACTAAGAGTCGAGCTTGTTGAAGTTAGTGTAACGAACGTTTGGTCGAGTAGAACCGTGATTTTTATTGAAGTAGAAACATCCTTACATCGAATAGAAAACTAGAATTATGACAAATTGAGAACCTGCTTCAACTTTGAACCGAGCTAAGGACTTGAACTACAAGTAGTACTTGATTAGGTGAGCAAAGATGCCATGGATGTTTTAATTCCTCACCATCTCGGATGAGCTATCATATAGGTCCCCTTTGATGACTCGAGTAACGATGTAGGGACCTTCCCGGTTGGGGAGATAGTTTATTTTGTTGGGTTCTCCTTCCAGTTGCCTCTATCTTTCTCAGTACGTGATCTCCTACTTGGAATGATCTTGTCTTTACCTTCTTGTCGTGGTAACTTTTAGTTCGCTGCTTGTAGTTGACCATTCAAAGGTAGGCCGTATCTCGCTTCTCATCGACTAAATCCAAGTCGATCAATCCGTTGGATATCATTCTGCTCTTGATCAAAGAAAGTTACTCTAGCAATAGGAAATCAGAGCTCAGCAGGTGCCATGGCCTCTGATCCATATGTAAGAGCGAATGGGGTTTCCCCCGTAGGCCCCCGAGTGGTTGTGCGAACTGCCCAGAGAGCAAGGAGGAGTTCGTCCAACCAGTTATTGCGTCGACCTACGAGACCCGTCTTGAGTGAGGATAGTACGAGCTTGTTTGCTGCTTCGGCTTGCCCATTTCCTTGAGGATAGGCGACAGAGGATTTCCAATGCTTTATTCCCACTCTATTCATTTCTTCCTCAAAGGCTCTAGAGAACTGTAAGCCATTATCTGATACTATAGCTCGAGGAATTCCAAATCGACACCAGATGAAGTCATGTATGAAATTGATTGCGTTTTCCTCTGTGATGAGAGCTAATGGCTTGGCTTCGACCCACTTGGTGAAATAATTAATGGCAACGATTACATACTTGCAATTTCCTCGGGCGGGAGGGAAGGGTCCAATCAAGTCGACGCCCCACATGTCAAATGGCCAGGCAGCGATCACTGGTGTTTGCTCCGTTGTAGGTAGATGAGGTAGGTTAGCAAACCTTTGGCATTGATCACATTGCTGAACAAAGTCATGCGTGTCAGCTCTCATGTGTGGCCAGTAGTATCCCAAGGTGATCAATTTGTCGGCTATAGTCCTGGCCCCCGGGTGTCCACCACAAATCCCAATGTGCACCTCGTGCATTAACAGAGTGACCTCTTGAGGGTGAATGCATTTTAACAGTGGTCGAGTGTAGGATCTTCTGAACAGCTCGCCTCCTTGAATAACGTACCTCGGAGCTTTCTTTTTGATAGCTCGAGCTTTCTTCTCATCTTCAGGGAGGTCGCCACTTTCCAAGTATGCTTTCATTTCCTCGATCCAGCACTTGTTGTAAACCCAATTCCTTGAAGTATCCTCTACACATTGAATTTTTACCCTCTCATAAGCTGGGTTTTCGAGGTAAGAGATGGGCTCCTCATGTGGCTCGTTTGAAGTGGCTAATTTCGAGAGGAGCTCGGCTATCTCGTTGTCTTCCCGACCAATCCTCTGAATCTCCCAAAATTCCAAGTCCTTTATCAACTCTTTCACCAGGTCGTGGTACTTGACTAGAGTAGAGTTCAGCACCTCATACTCTCCTCGGACCTGGTTGACTATCAACTGTGAGTCACAATATGCCATGATTTTGGTTGCTCCAAAGCATTTGGCATACTCTATGGCTGCTACCAGGGCTTCATACTCCGCCTGATTGTTGGATGCATCGAACTTGAACCTTAGTGAATCCTCATATACTGTTCCAGATTCTGGCTCAACCAGAACTATCCCAGCTCCACTGACACTCTTGGTTGCTGACCCATCCGAGTAGACTTTCCAACAATCGTCGGGTAGGTTAGTGACGACTTGGGACTCTGGCTCTTTCCCTTTGGTTTTCTCTTTCTGAGCTCTTACCTCACTATCTTCCTTGGTGAACGTTAGCTCGACCAAGAAGTCTGCTAGTGCTTGAGCTTTCAATGCTTTTCGAGGTCGATACTCGATGTCGAATTCCGTGAGGGCAATTGACCAGTTGAGTAAGCGACCTGAACTTTCTGGCTTATGAAGAATTTTTCTTAAGGGGGCATTCGTAAGCACCACTATAGGATGAGCCAAAAAATAAGCTCGCAACTTCCTTGAAGCTACGACCAAAGCATATGCGACCTTTTCAGCATTGTAATATCTACTCTCCACATCTGATAAGGCTTTGCTGACGTAATACACTGGCTTTTGATAACTTTCCTCCTCTCTAACCAAGACTGCTGCAACTGACTTGTCTCCCACAGACAGATACACGAACAAGGTCTCACCAGTGGTCGGGCTACTCAGTAGAGGTGGAGTAGCGAGGTAATCCTTAAGTTGTTGGAACGACGAATGACATTCGATCGTCCATTCAAAGTTTTTCGTCCCCCTCAAAGCTTTGAAGAAGGGGAGAGACCTTTATGCCGACTTGGATATGAAGCGACCAAGAGCTGCTACTCTTCCGTTAAGTCGCTGCATTTCTTTGACACTGGTAGGCTCTTTCATGTCGACTAGAGCCTTGATCTTTTCTGGGTTAACTTCTATGCCCCGTTGAGACACCATATATCCAAGGAACTTGCCAGCTGCTACTCCAAAGACACACTTGCTGGGATTGAGCTTCATGTCGTTTGCTCGCAGATTGGCGAATGTTTCTTTTAGGTCGACCACGTGACGTCCGGCCTTAGTTTTGATGACCATATCGTCGACGTAGGCCTCCATGTTTCGGCCAATTTGTGAAGCAAAGACCTTGTTCACCATGCGTTGATAAGTTGCTCCTGCATTCTTCAATCCAAATGGCATCATGTTGTAGCAGTAGATGCCTCCAGCCGCTTGAAATGCTGTCTTCACTATGTCATCCTCATGCATCTTAATCTGGTGGTAACCCGAGTAAGCATCTAGGAAGCTGAGGGTAGAGTGGCCAGTAATGGAATCCACAAGTTTGTCGATTCTAGGGAGAGGATAGCTGTCCTTTGGGCAGACCAGGTTGAGAGTGGTGAAGTCGACACACATTCTCCATTTGCCATTTGACTTCTTCACCATGACCACATTGGCCAACCAGGTTGTATGAGTGGCCTCTTTAATTATACCTGCACTCAAAAGTTTTTGTACCTCAGTTTTTATGGCCTCTTCCTTATCACGAGCGAAGCTTCTCAATTTCTGGGGTTTGGGCTTTATAGTCGGGTTAACTTCCAATCTATGAACAGCGACCTCTTCCTTTATCCCCCTCATATCCTCTACTCGCCATGCAAAGACATCGCTGCTTTCTTCTAGCAGCTCGATAATCTCTGCTCTTTCCTCGGTTGATAGCTGCTTTCCAATTTGAATCTTCTGTTCAGGATAGGAGGGGTTGGTGATTACTGACTCTAGCTCGTCCACAGCCTCCAACTCTGGACCATCTCTGAACTGTAGGGTCTCAATGATGATCTCTCTGACCCTCTGTCCACTTACTCCGCCTCCTCTATTGCCAGTAACTCAGCCAGAATCTGAGCTCGCTCCATCAGCATTTCCTTTCTACTCAGTGGGTTGGATGAGGGACTTGCCCTATTTCCAGCATTCAACTATCCAGTTGGAAGTTTTGGAGGAGGTGGAGCTCCTTGTCCCTCCATAGGTCGCTTCTCTCTCCTTGCGTCTGGCAATCCCTTGCCATCAGCTACGCTGTTAGAGCGCGTTGCCCTAGCATGATGACGAGTAGAAGGAGGAGGGGGAAATCAGCATTTGCATTGGTGTTAGCATTAGTGTTGGTGTTGACATTTACCTCATTGAATTCGTCAGAAGCCTCTGTAACATGCCCGTCTGGGGTTACCATTGTTGCAGGTTGATAAAACTTTCGAGGTCAAGCTTATGCACATTTCCGGCAATGGAACCAAACTGATGCCGCAAGAAAAGTGCTTATCAATCTTCCTCCACGTGGCAGGACTGATCACCTGGCTCCTTGACCTGAAATCAGAACCCACGACTAGCCGGATGTGTCTCCGGCTTAGACCCTCGGGCGTGAGAGTAAGTGTTTGAAGTTTGGAGAGCAAAATATGTATTGAATAATGGAATTCAGATAACAAAATTGCAGTTACCTTTCACCGTTGGTGGTGATGATGTATTTATAGGTGATGATTGTTGTTTATTTGGAGGAGCGATGTGTGCTCCGAGATTTCAGCGGCAGTTACTTGTAATGTGAACGTGCCTATAACGGTCCCTGATTTGTAGGAATGCAGTTATGAAAAGATTTGACTCACGTGCGTCCGCGTCAGTTAGGTCGATGCTTGCTGACAAGCTCGAGGTCGCCCATTGAGGTTAGGTCGACCTGATTGGCGAGTAGAGCATGGATCGTACCCGAATTATAGTATGGATCATTGAGTCGGATCAAGCTAGGTCGGGACCTTGGAGGTCGGACAATGAGCTTAGATCGACTGATACTGTTACTGGGTCATGGGCCTTATGGTGATTGGGCCAGCCTCATTAAGAATGTGAATGCCACGGCTGTCTGTGTTTGGGCTTCACTTGCTTGGCCCAGCTCGACGTTTTTGGTATGTTCAGAAGCCAAAAGTTTTTTTTAGGAAAACTTCGTTTTTATCCATAGTAATTTAGACCGTGTTTTACTTTTATCATCAAACTTTATTTATTAATTTTTTACCATTATACTACAAATAATATTGTCATTTTATACCCAAATCTATACTATATTAAAAGGAAGCAAGTGATAAATTTTTCAACAATAAAGGGCAAATCTGACATTTCTCATCCTGAATAAAACAAATACTTCACAATTTTCATGGCTTTTCCATTTATTTTTTAAAGTTGCTTTCCCCCTCATAAGTGTGAACATCAAAGGGCAAAATAGTCCACACATTGTTTTATTAAGGGCAACCAAGTCTTCCAACTTTAGGATATAATTGTAATATTCATAAAATCTTAAGACTTTTACAAAAAACGTTTTTAGGTCTTTTAACAAAGGTTTTATTTCAAGACTTAAAAAAAAAAGATTTATTTTATAAATATATTTCAAAATTGACCTATAAATATTAAAAATTCATAAATTATTACTTTATTTATTTTATCCAAAAAAGTAATTCAAATAAATGTTGTATTACTATTCCTATATTCAAGTTAAAAAAATTATAAGTTAATAATTTATTTATTTTAAGTTTATTTTAAAAAAAAATTTGTTTTAAGTTGTTTAATTAAACCTTTTTTACAATTTTGTATACAACCCATCTAAATAATAAATTATTTTTTATTTTTTTGAAATAATAATTTTTAGTCAAATCTAAAAATTATTATTACCAAAAAAAATTCAATTTAGTGTTTTTTTAATAATTATTAAGTGTAAATTATACAATCTATATATATATATATATATATATATATATATATATATATATATATATATATTGAGATGAGTATATGTTTCTTTTAAAAAAAAATAAGATGAGTATACCGCATGATTTTTTTTACTTTATCCCATGTCAGGAGGCGAGGAGATGAGTATTAATTGTGTACGAATTTTATTTTAAAAATACGCCAAAAAATACGACATGAAAAAAATGAAATATAAATATTGTGTGTTTTTTATATAACGTGTATTATATGTATCATAGTCAAAATTACATATGTAAAAGTATATGAAAAATATAATAAATATATATAGGTAAATTATGAATACATTTACCTAATGTTTTAGAAGTATAATATATTTATAAAAATATGCCTTAACTCTCACGTGAAAAGAAAGAAAGAAAAAAATCAAACGTGGATGTAAAAAAATAACAATCTTTATTGTTTTTCTAAAAAATGAAAATTAATTATACATTTTGGGACGGAGGAAATAGTACTACTATATTAATCTATATACATAAATCTTAAAATATTATATAACAATAACATTAATGAAATATGTAAAATTCAAACGTGGATGTAGAAGTTGAATACGGCTCAAGAACAAAATAACTTATCAAAAATTGAAATTGATGATACTTGAAAGTTTCATGTAATTTTTTTGTTTGGAGAATTACTAGAGTCCAGAGTTTCGAATTGCAGTTGAAGAGAAAGATTGGGAGACTTAGAACTAGGATAGATTACGCTTTTCCAATCGTTGGCGAAAACTAAGTAACACTGTGGGCAAATTACTTCCCTTAATCACCTGTTTCTTAACTAAAATTACGCCATATCACGTTCAATACACAATAACTATGTTTTACATCAAAAATATGCGTTTAATTCCATAGCAACGAAAAACGGACGCCAAACGTGAGTATTATTGAATAGAACGGGAATTTACGTATAAACGCGTTTTGTACAAACTAACTATGCTTTAAATATAGATTTATTTTAGTGATCTTCAATCTGATATTTGTATCGATAATATAGTTTTCAAATAAGTGTTTTACAATGTATACAAACATCTCTATTTTCTGTTGTATTTGTATAAATTTTCGTCTTTTTTGTGTTAGTAGATATCTGTGCATCGCACGGGAGTAACACTAGTTTGATATAACATAACACTATTGTTTGAACTACAAAGGTGAAAATGAAAAAAAAAAAATTAAAGTTTGATTGTAAAAGTGAAATACACCCCCCCCCCCAAAAGTTAGATTGATAAAAATGAAGTTTTCCCAAGTTTTTATTATCTCTTACTAATCTTCAACCAGACGTATACTATACTCCCTCCGTCCCATAATAATCTACAGAAAGATACCTTTTGGGAGTCCCACAATAATCTGCAAAGTCCCAAAAAAGAAATGAGACTCACTTGTTATACTCACAATAATTATCCACTAACTTCACTTTCTCTCTCCTACTCAACTATCTACAATCACAACACATCACCTTTTTCACCTTTTACCTTTATTCTTGTGCCAAGCAATTTTGTGGGCATTTCTCCGGAACGAAGGGAGTATATAGTACATTTGCGTTAATAATAAAAAAAAGTAGGAAAATCCTTTTGGGGAGGGAGTATATAATCAAATCAATCAGAATCCAGTCCAACACTTCATCTGACAGAATGCACCCTTCTTACAGAAATAATACGAGAAATGATCTTCCTAATTTTTTAGTCGTTAATAAGAAAATATTTCGAGAAATAATTTTATACTAATATAGTCATTCTATCACTACTAGAATCATCAGTTTTACTCACGGAAATTAGTGACGGACAACTTTCCGTCACTAATTTCTGACGGATGAAAGAAATTACTGACCAATTTCCTTTGAAAAAGTAGTCCCGCCAATTTATTGACGGATTGACTTAGCCGACAGATTATCCGTCAGTATTACCGACGGAATGCCGTCAGTAAATATTGCTGACGAATCATGCGTCGGGAATAGGTATATCCGTCGGCTTGGCTGACGGATAGTTCGTCATTGTTTTCCTACGAACTGTCCGTCGGTTCTACTGACGGATATGTTTGTGTCAGTAATTTCTGACGGATAATTCGTCATTTAAATGTTACATTGTTCTTTTTTATATTACTAGTAAAAGCCCGTGTTAGATGACACGTTTTTTTTTTTTTTTTAATTTAAAAAAAAAATTTAAAGGCAAAATGAGAAAGGAACAACTTAATGAGGGCAAAATGAGAAATTTGACATGTGACATCGTTCATAAGATCTTGTTCAACCGTGGTGTAATTTATACTATAGATTGCTATTATCTTTATAAAATGACATTTTTTTAATAAGGGATTGGCTTCACATAAATCATCATCTTAGCCATTCATACATAACATCTAAATTGAATCCAATGGTTCACATTTTAATAACTCATTTCACTTGGATAACCATCTAAACCATCCATCCCAATTACAATCAATGGCCCAAAATCATTTACTCAATACACTTTCCTTATAAAAAAAAACACCTACCAGCGCCTCCCTCTTCACACTCTCTTTCTCTTTCACGCTTTCTCACTCTTCACGCTTTCTCTCTCTATGCGGACGGCCGGCCAAGCTCTCTTTCACCGGAAAATCTCATCCCTCGTCACTTCCGTTCAACCCCTTCCCTTCCGCCGTCCAACCCCTCACGCTTTCTCACTGTGTATCAATTTAAATTTTCATTAGAATAATGAAACTAATCTAAAGTTCATCTGTCAAAACCCGAAGCGATGAATGCACAGCACACAGGAACTGGGCAGGGCCTTTAATTTCTTGATGGAGCCGAAATCTTTCAAACTCTCATGAGGTTCTTCTTTATTTGACTATAAGTTTGATATTTGAACATTATTCTGAGAATGGACCAAATATTTACTATTGAATCTTGGATGTAAATTTTATCACCATATTTGAAATGTTGTTCATCTCCATTGTAATCTGTATATTAAGAGGTATACTTATGGACAGAATGATACTCCTCCGTCCCACAATAATCTGTATATTTATAATGGTGAATCGAAAACGAGTTTTAATTTTCATTTTGATAATTAAATTAACCTAATATTATTGTTCAAATACCATCGTGATCGTGTTAACAAAAAAAAAAGTGAGAATAATGTTCGGGACGGAGGGAGTATGTTCTTATGCTTCCTTTTAGACACCAGAAACTGAACCATGGACTAGTCCAGTTCTGTTCAATCCGAAAACTCTCAAGATATGAAAAAAAAAATGAAATTAAATCCACTCGGAAACTGCGAAAAACCAGCAAAAGAATATTTAAAATTTTATTGCACAAGATAAAAGTAAAGAGCTTGTAATTTAAGCACTCTTTAACAACTACTGATTACACGAGTCCAATTCGAACAAAAAAAATCACAACACAATTAACAACATTTCATGGCAGAAATCCAAACTAACAGATCGGAAGAGGCGATCCATTCCAACCTTCAAGACATTCCAACAAGGGATCAATAATTCCTCCCTTGCAAATTGCAGTAAACACCTTATCAAACTCCTCCCCTGGCGATGTCACCTTTTCTCCGGTCAAGAATTCTCCCCGAAGCTCTTCCCTCACGAACCTGTACAACGGGTACGACCTGCATTCCTTAATCCTATTACCGATTGCAAGATTTCCGCTATCAAAAGCGATTCTCACATTTTCAACCTCCTTAGGCAAAAGGGATTTTAGTTCTTCCTCAAAAGCTCCAATCTTTTGGAAGATTGAAGTTCCTGCATTCTTCTCGCCTTCTCCGTTGACCAAAGCATGGTCAACGAGTACTTGTCTGAGCTTCTGCATTAAAGGGTACGTAGCAAGGCAGGGATCGTCTGCATAGGCGAACACATATTCACGATCAACAACTCTGAGGAGATCTTTTTCGCAGAATCTTGAAGGGTGAAGATCTCCGTTTTCACCGAGGGTTAGGATCTTCTTGGCTACTTGGCTTACTGTGTTCTTCACAGTTGCTTTTACATTTTCCTCCAAGTGTCGTAAGTCAATGGCCTGGCAAAGAGCTACCAAGAAAGAAGTTGACATTAGCTTTAAAATGTCAACAGCTTCTGCAGTCTTTCGAGCCGAAATCAAGCCAAGTGAGTTGACATCTTGGTTATGTTGTTCTGCACTTTGGACATGGTTAGTGACAGGATTGGCTAAAAACTGAAGCTCAGAACAATAAGAAGCCATTGCGATATCCGCACCCTTGAAGCCGTAATCCAAACTAGGGTTCCGCCCGCCGGAGAGATTTGAAGGCAACCCATTGTTGTAATAGTCATTTACCAGCTCGGAAAACTGAGCAAACATAAGTTTACCAATGGCTGCAATGGCTAGACGGGTATTATCCATGGAAACTCCAATGGGAGTACCTTGGAAATTTCCACCATGTAAGGCCTTGTTTCGTGATACGTCGATCAAAGGGTTGTCGTTCACCGAGTTAATCTCTCTCTCGATCATCTTCGTTGATGTTCGGATGACCTCAATCTGTGGGCCCAGCCATTGGGGCGATGTTCTAAGGGCGTATCTATCTTGCTTCGGCTTCTGCAATGGATCCGTTTCGTGTACTTTCGCAGCTGCTTTCACATAGTCACTTCCAGCTAGAATGTATTCCATTATAGCCGCAGCTTCAATCTGGCCTGGATGGTGTTTTAATTTGTGTGTCAAATGGTCTGTAAATTCGGGTTTCCCCTGCATCACTTAAGCAAAAATGGCTGACAAGACTTCTGACAATAAGGCAAGCACATTGGCATCAAACAGAACCATGGAGGCCATGCCAGAGCCTACTGCTGTGCCATTGACAAGAGCTAGGCCTTCTTTGGGCTGCAACTCGAAGAATCCGGTGTCCACTCCGGCAAGGCTGAAGGCTTTTTCAGCGTTGAGGATTTCTCCTGTGGGTCCAACCGCTTTGGAGTTGGGCCTGCCAGTTAGAAGACCCGCTATGTAGGATAGCGGGACCAGGTCGCCAGAGGCGGTGATTGTCCCACGGAGGGGTAACACTGGAGTGACGTTGTGGTTGAGGAGCTTAGTGATGGCTTCCAATATTTCAAAGCGGATGCCGGAGTAGCCTTGGAGGAGGGTGTTGACACGGACGAGCATGGCGGCTCTTGTGGCGGAGTGTGGTAGTGTGTGGCTTGATTCTGTGCCATTTCCAAAGATTCCAGAATTCAAGAACCTGTTACAGTACATACCAATAAAGATCGTTTAGAAACGCGACATTTATTTTTATTTTGAAACTAATCAAAAAGCAATATTTTTTTTTTCAATTCTGTTCCGAGTTAAACCTTATTTTTTCAAAGGCGAAATCCTTTGCAAGCCTTTTCAAAGCTCCTCCCTAATCCATCTGTGATTCCTATGATTCCGCTTCCTCGCATTACGGTGAGCCAGCCATTAAATTCCCTAAGGAAGTGATCAATGTTCTTGCAAAACCTTTTCTTTACACGTTGGTTGGTAAATTCTCCAAAGGCAGGCCGAACATGGAGGAAACTAGACGATGCTTTCTTAAGTTTGGTTTAAAGGCAGATTTCCAGCTTGGGCATATTGATGCCAAACATATTCTGATTCGGGTATCTCATGAGGCAGATTTCACTAGATTGTGGGCAAAGGAAGTTTGGCATGTAGGGCGTTTCATCATGAGAGTTTTCCGTTGGACCCCTAGTTGGAGACCCGATCAGGAATCTTCGTTATTCCCTGTTTGGGTGGGTCTTCCGAGCTTACCTATTCATCTTTTCAACAAGATGAGTTTATTCTCCATTGTTAAGGTGTTTGGGGAACCATTGGGTATTGGCAATGCAACAGCAAATCTGTCTAGACCTAGCATGGCGAAAGTTTTGGTTCAAGTTGATTTATTGAAGAAGTTGCCTTCTAGGGTTTTTATTGAATGTGGTGACGATGAAGGTTATTTTCAATATATTGAATATGATAACCTCCCAATGTATTGCAAACATTGTTTTAAGGTTGGACATTCGTTGGCTGATTGTAGGTTTGCTCACAAATCTAAAGGTGGTATTGATAGTGCGTTGAAGCAAAATAGAGGTGAAGAGACGTCTAAGGTAGATCAAAATGTAGGAGCTGCTTCGGATACAGCAAAGAATGTGGATAAGGGTGTGGTTAAAGAGCAAGGGATTTGGGTTCCTAAAGAACCATCTTTATTCAAAGAGAAGTCGACGGAATCGCCGGTGGTGGTGGAAGAAGGCACAGTGAACGGTGATGGAGATCCAAAGGCAACTCAAGAAATGGTTGACCCGGTTTTTGTGGGGGTCTCTCGGGTTAACCCGGATTCGGTAAATCCTAACATTGAAAGCATTATCGAGGAGGAATGCTCAGATTCGGCAATGAGTGAGCAATTTTCGGAATCCATTTTAGGTAATGCCAAAAAATCTGGGGATGATTTATCTAATTCAAACTTGAATTTGGCACAAAATTTTGGAGTTTCTTTGGTTCCTCAAACTTCCGAAAATGAAGTAGCTGTTGTTATGGGTAATGGCGAAAATCTTGGAGCTTCTTTGGTTCCTCACGAAAATGAAGCTGCTGTTGTTCAAAGCCATGTTCAAGATAATGGTTTTTTGGGAAATGGCGAAAATTCTGGGGATATTTTCTCTAAGTCAAATTTGAATTTGGCCCAAAATCTTGGAAATGATCAAATCAACGTTCAAGATAATGGGATTGAGTTGCAATCTCTGAATTGGATTTAATTAGGGATGAAAAATTTAATTTAATTCGGGAAAAGGTTCGGCAATATCAAGCCTCATCTTCAGCTCCTAACCTTCGTCCCTCTACTGTTCGTATGCCAAATCCTAAATATTTTAATCCCGAATTTATAAACCCAAAAAACCTAAAAGAAGCTCTTATTATTCGGGAAAAATGTGATTCGGAATCGGAAGGTGGTGTTTCTGATATTTCTCCTTCGGCATATCATGATGCTCGCAATTATGGGGGTATTATTGGAGGAGTACATGTTGACCCGTCGGCTCCAATGGCTGACTGGGATAATTTTGAAGAATATTACGATGAAGAAGATGGCTTTCAAAAGGTTAAAGGAAAACGAGGAAAATCTGGATCGAAAGCTAAATCAAATAACATCAAGCCTAAAAGGCCTTGGTTTCCTAAAAGGCAATTTGATTGACCTTTTTATTTTTATTTTATGGTTTTTCTTTGATTTATTGTAATTTTTATTTTTATTTTTTTTAATAAAATTTAGGGGCTTTGCCCTTTTCGCCAAAAAAAAAAAAAAAAAAAAAAACTTTGTCCTAAATTATTACTCCCTCGATCCAGCCGAAATGTCCCAAAACCAATTATGCACGGGAATTAAGGAATGAATATGAATATATATAATATAAAAAGTGTATAGTGAAATAAATGTTGTGAGTATGGAAAGTGATGTAGGAATGAGAAAGTGGGATAAAAATAGTTAGTAGATATTTATTGTGAGTATACAAGTGGAGTCACCATGAAATAAAAAATAATAAAAAACTTTCCTTTTTTGGATTGGGACATTTTAAATAGGACACCCAAAAGATGGGACATTTCGGCAGGGACGGAGGTACTATTATTTTCATAGTTTATTATACTTAAAACTATTTAAAAGTAAAAAACAAAAATATTTATGATTTTTGTTTGATAAAAAATCAACAATTACTATTGGGAGAAAGAGAATAAAATAAGAGAAGGCTAAAAATTACTACCTGATGAGTTCCTTTTGAAGGGCACCACCTTGATTAGTCCTCCTAGGAGAAGTTGCACCAAAACCAGTAGTAACACCATAACTATCAGTCCCCTTATTCATGCTCTCCATCACCCAATCACTACTCGCCTTCACTCCGGCCCTTGCCGACTCCGACAACTCCACCTGCACCCCATTATCCCTAGCCACAATCCCGGCGACCTGAGAAACCGTCAACGTCTCCCCACCAAGCCTCACCACCGGCTTCCTAAACTCCGCCACCATCCTCTTCACTTCATCCAAGTGACTACCCTTTAATGACTCCGCCACGACCCCCCAATTCAACGGGTCACTTATGATAAGAGTACAGAAGCAAACACCAGCAGTTCACTGCTAGGGGACGAGTCGTCTACACCCAAACCAAGTATTCCCCACAAAGGGGACGCCAGATTCAGAAGCAACAGCAAAGTGGACGACTCGTGACACAAGGGACGAGTCGTCCCTTCCCAAATCTGCAGATACGAATTTCAGTTTTGATATGTTTAGATTGAGTAAATATTTGTTGTAATCTTTAATTATTCCATGTAAATCCTTTCCCTGATTTCCCTCAAAGCTAGGACTGTGATACTTGTATATAAACAACATTGTAAATCAATAAAATTATGCCATTTTCACAAATCATTCTTTATAATTGTTTATGGTATCAGAGCTGTGAGTGATCCTTCTCCTCTCTTCTTTATTTTGGTTGGCTATTTTTCACCCTAACCCTAGCGCCGCCCCTCCCCCTTCTACCATGGCTATGCATTCTTCTACCATTCCTAATCCGGCTGAACCAACCTCCCCCCTAATCCTTGTTAACCTTTCCAACTGTATCACTCTCACACTCCTAACCTACCTTCCTTGGGCTGCACAACTCGAATCTATTCTTTTTGGTCTTGATTTGTTGAAGTTTGTGAATGGCTCTCACCCGGCTCCCCCACCCAAAATCACCACAGACAACCGTGAGGTAGACAATCCGGCCTTCATTACTTGGAGTCGCCAAGACCGCCTCCTGCTTGGTGCCCTTCTAGGTACTCTAGACACCGCTGTTTCCCCTCTTGTTATCCAAGCCAAAACCTCCAATGAGATTTGGACTCTTCTCCGCACAACCTATGCCAATCCTTCTAGGGGTCACATTCTTCAAGTTAAAGATAACCTTGACTCCCTAACTAAGACCACCCAAACCATTGCCGAATATATGCATTCCATTAAAACTTGCACTGATAAACTAGCCATTCTCGGGAAACTCATGGATCACGAAGACATCATTGCCAAAACTCTTAAAGGCCTTGATTATGAATCCTATAAACCAGTCATTGACTCCGTCCATGCCCGTGATCTTCCCATCTCCTTCGAATCTCTCCATGAGAAACTCATAAACCATGAGCTCACCTTGAAGCAACAATCCTCCCAAACTCCCTTGCCGAAATAATAAGAGAAAATGATATTCCTAATTTTTTGGCCGTTAATACAAAAATATTTCGAGAAATAATTTTATACTAATATAATCATTCTAGTGAAAATCTAAATATTGTTATTAATAGTATTTATAACTGTGTATCATTTTAAATTTTCATTAGAATAATGAAACTAATCTAAGGTTCATGTGTATCATTTTAAATTTTCATTAGAATAATGAAACTAATCTAAGGTTCATCGGTCAAAACCCGAAGCGATGAATGCACAGCACACAGGAACTGGGCAGGGCCTTTAATTTCTTGATGGAGCCGAAATCTTTCAAATTCTAGTGAGGTTCTTCTTTATTTGACTATAAGTTTGATATTTGAACATTATTCTGAGAATGGACCAAATATTTACTATTGAATCTTGGATGTAAATTTTATCTCCATATTTGAAATGTTGTTCATCTCCATTGTAATCTGTATATTAAGAGGTATACTTATGGACAGAATGATACTCCTCCGTCCCACAATAATCTGTATATTTATAATGGTGAATCGAAAACGAGTTTTAATTTTCATTTTGATAATTAAATTAACCTAATATTATTGTTCAAATACCATCGTGATCGTGTTAACAAAAAAAAAAGTGAGAATAATGTTCGGGACGGAGGGAGTATGTTCTTATGCTTCCTTTTAGACACCAGAAACTGAACCATGGACTAGTCCAGTTCTGTTCAATCCGAAAACTCTCGAGATATGAAAAAAAAATGAAATTAAATCCACTCGGAAACTGCGAAAAACCAGCAAAAGAATATTTAAAATTTTATTGCACAAGATAAAAGTAAAGAGCTTGTAATTTAAGCACTCTTTAACAACTACTGATTACACGAGTCCAATTCGAACAAAAAAATCACAACACAATTAACAACATTTCATGGCAGAAATCCAAACTAACAGATCGGAAGAGGCGATCCATTCCAACCTTCAAGACATTCCAACAAGGGATCAATAATTCCTCCCTTGCAAATTGCAGTAAACACCTTATCAAACTCCTCCCCTGGCGATGTCACCTTTTCTCCGGTCAAGAATTCTCCCCGAAGCTCTTCCCTCACGAACCTGTACAACGGGTACGACCTGCATTCCTTAATCCTATTACCGATTGCAAGATTTCCGCTATCAAAAGCGATTCTCACATTTTCAACCTCCTTAGGCAAAAGGGATTTTAGTTCTTCCTCAAAAGCTCCAATCTTTTGGAAGATTGAAGTTCCTGCATTCTTCTCGCCTTCTCCGTTGACCAAAGCATGGTCAACGAGTACTTGTCTGAGCTTCTGCATTAAAGGGTATGTAGCAAGGCAGGGATCGTCTGCATAGGCAAACACATATTCACGATCAACTACTCTGAGGAGATCTTTTTCGCAGAATCTTGAAGGGTGAAGATCTCCGTTTTCACCGAGGGTTAGGATCTTCTTGGCTACTTGGCTTACTGTGTTCTTCACAGTTGCTTTTACATTTTCCTCCAAGTGTCGTAAGTCAATGGCCTGGCAAAGAGCTACCAAGAAAGAAGTTGACATAAGCTTTAAAATGTCAACAGCTTCTGCAGTCTTTCGAGCCGAAATCAAGCCAAGTGAGTTGACATCTTGGTTATGTTGTTCTGCACTTTGGACATGGTTAGTGACAGGATTGGCTAAAAACTGAAGCTCAGAACAATAAGAAGCCATTGCGATTTCCGCACCCTTGAAGCCGTAATCCAAACTAGGGTTCCGCCCACCGGAGAGATTTGAAGGCAACCCATTGTTGTAATAGTCATTTACCAGCTCGGAAAACTGAGCAAACATAAGTTTACCAATGGCTGCAATGGCTAGACGGGTATTATCCATGGAAACTCCAATGGGAGTACCTTGGAAATTTCCACCATGTAAGGCCTTGTTTCGTGATACGTCGATCAAAGGGTTGTCGTTCACCGAGTTAATCTCTCTCTCGATCATCTTCGTTGATGTTCGGATGACCTCAATCTGTGGGCCCAGCCATTGGGGCGATGTTCTAAGGGCGTATCTATCTTGCTTCGGCTTCTGCAATGGATCCGTTTCGTGTACTTTCGCAGCTGCTTTCACATAGTCACTTCCAGCTAGAATGTATTCCATTATAGCCGCAGCTTCAATCTGGCCTGGATGGTGTTTTAATTTGTGTGTCAAATGGTCTGTAAATTCGGGTTTCCCCTGCATCACTTCAGCAAAAATGGCTGACAAGACTTCTGACAATAAGGCAAGCACATTGGCATCAAACAGAACCATGGAGGCCATGCCAGAGCCTACTGCTGTGCCATTGACAAGAGCTAGGCCTTCTTTGGGCTGCAACTCGAAGAATCCGGTGTCCACTCCGGCAAGGCTGAAGGCTTTTTCAGCGTTGAGGATTTCTCCGGTGGGTCCAACCGCTTTGGAGTTGGGCCTGCCAGTTAGAAGACCCGCTATGTAGGATAGCGGGACCAGGTCGCCAGAGGCGGTGATTGTCCCACGGAGGGGTAACACTGGGGTGACGTTGTGGTTGAGGAGCTTGGTGATGGCTTCCAATATTTCGAAGCGGATGCCGGAGTAGCCTTGGAGGAGGGTGTTGACACGGACGAGCATGGCTGCTCTTGTGGCGGAGTGTGGTAGTGTGTGGCTTGATTCTGTGCCATTTCCAAAGATTCCAGAATTCAAGAACCTGTTACAGTACATACCAATAAAGATCATTTAGAAACACAAAGATCATTTAAAAACACGACATTTATTTTTATTTTGAAACTAATCAAAAAGCAATACTCCCTCCGTCGTCCTGCTACAACCTGTACACTTTTCTCGTTGGGCGTCCCATTACAAACTTCATACTTCCTAAAATGGCAAAGAATCTTTACTATTCCATCTACTAATTCTCTTCCCTACTTTACTTTTATACTAACAACACCAATTAAATCACTATTTCCTACCCCACTTTCTCTCTCCAACCTCACTTTTCATACTCACAACATTTTCTCTACTAACTTTTTTCTTAATTTACGCGCAAACAGTAACTAGTAACTGTGAACTTACTACCGGACGGAGGGAGTATTTATTTTTCAATTCTGTTCCAAGTTAAACCTTATTTTTTTGCCCCAAAATGAATTATCCTTTTGATACTACTCTTTCAAATAACTTTGTCCTAAATTATTATTATTTTCATAGTTTATTATACTTTTACAAAACTTTTTAAAAGTAAAAAACAAAAATATTTATGATTTTTGTTTGATTAAAAATCAACAATTACTATTGGGAGAAAGAGAATAAAATAAGAGAAGGCTAAAAATTACTACCTGATGAGTTCCTTTTGAAGGGCACCACCTTGATTAGTCCTCCTATGAGAAGTTGCACCAAAACCAGTAGTAACACCATAACTATCAGTCCCCTTATTCATGCTCTCCATCACCCAATCACTACTCGCCTTCACTCCGGCCCTTGCCGACTCCGACAACTCCACCTGCACCCCATTATCCCTAGCCACAATCCCGGCGACCTGAGAAACCGTCAACGTCTCCCCACCAAGCCTCACCACCGGCTTCCTAAACTCCGCCACCATCCTCTTCACTTCATCCAAGTGACTACCCTTTAATGACTCCGCCACAACCCCCCAATTCAACGGGTCACTTACACATATCTCTGACACCACCCCATTAGCGTATCCATTCTCCTTCAAACTTCCCATTCTCAAGATCGATCGAAAGACTGATTAACGATGAATAAATGGAGTTGCTAGCTAGGTGGATGTTGTGACACACCTTAGAAGTGATCACTATATAGGAAAAATAGAAGAGGAGGGAGTTGGGTGGCAATAAATTTTTGTTGAATGGTGGTAGGAATGGCTTGTGGTTTATATAGAGGGAAGGGTAGCAATTGGACTTTTATGTTAACTAATTTAGTTTTATTTATTTATATAAAATATAAAAGAATAAATAAATAAAATAAAATAATACTTGGTTGGTGAGCACGCCTGGGGGTAGGCATAAGGGGTGGCTGTGACTGAGTGGGAAGTTGGGTGAAAATCAATCTGGGCCGTTGAGTTTGGGTTGGTGAATGGATATGATTTGTTTACGTGGATGTTTCAAGTTTCATGGAACATGTATTACTCGTCAAAAATGGATTTTCTTTTTATCTTTTATCTTTAACCTTTTGTTTTGTTTTTTCTTTTCTATTTTTGTGTTTTTAATTACAAATAACACGGAGTTGGTAGGCAGGCAGGCAATGACCTTTTCTTTTCCAAGAAAAAATAATACTGCTTTTCTACTCAGCATAATATATTCCCTCCGTCCGCTTACAAAGTTCACACTTTCTATTTTGGGCGTCCGTTTACAAAGTTCACACTTTGTTTCTTTCCTAAAAAGGAAACCTTAAATCACTATTCTCTCCACTCATTCTCTCTCCTACATTATTTTAATACTCACAAACCATTATAATTTACTATTCCCTCCACTCATCTCTCTCCTATTTTATTTTCACACTCACAACACTTTCAATATAATACTCTCTCCTTAATTAACGTGTAAACAGTAAGTGTGAACTTACTAGGCGGACGGAGGGAGTATATACTCTCTCCGTCTCATAGTAATAAACAAAAAAATCTTTTTTGATCGTCGCAAATTCATAGTAATAAACAAAAAAAATCTTTTTTGATCGTCGCAAATTCATCAGCAAAGTCCCAAAAACGAAATGAGACTCACGTAAATGCTACTCAGCAAATTCTTGACTTATTTCACTTTTTCTTTACTATTCAACCATCTACCCTCACAACACATCATCTTTCACACTTTTCTCCTCAATTTTTATGTCAAATAAAATTATGCATATTTCTCTGAAACAACAAAGGGAGTATTTGGGATGTTACTGATAAATCACATTTCTATAAAAGGTAATTTTGCATTATTATTATACGACAACTGTAATATTCACATTTAAATTGCAAGACCTTACAAACATATACTCCCTCCGGTCAAGTACATACTTCACGGTTACTGTTCACGCGTGGATTAAGAAAAAAATAATGATATAATGTTGTGAGTGTAAAAGTAAAATAAGAGAGAGAATGAGTGGAGGGAATAGTAAATTATAATGGTGTTGTGAGTATTAAAATAATGTAGGAGACAAAGTATGAAGTATGTAATTGAACGCCCAAAATAGAAAGTGTGAAGTATGTAACTGGACGAAGGGAGTATTTCCTCTTTAATTTCTGTTGCGAAACATGCAGGAGAATTTAATATGCTCCTTCGTTAACTTCTATTGCGAGCAGTACATAACTGATCACATTTTTTTATTGTTGATGGATGGATGTTTATTATCAATTTAAAATATGTAAAACTTATATCAAATCAAATTAATATCGGTCACTACAGATTAAAAAGAATAAAATTTGAACTCTAAAGAAAAGAACTGCCGGAGCAGTTGGAGGAAGCTGCAGGTTAACTATGAAAGAGGCAACAAACATATTGCACAAAATAGAAGGCATAAACAAATACTCCCTCCGTCTCAGAAAATGCTTCACCTTTTACCCAAAATGACGTCCCGTTTGAAGCTTCACCTTTCCTAAAATGGAAAGTTTTATTAATATTCTATTATACCCACTAACTATTTCCTTCACTCATTTTCTCTCCTAATTCACTATTACACTCACAACACTTTTTAAATTTACTATTTCCTCCACTAATTCTCTCTTCTATTTTCAAATTACACTCACAACATTTTTTTTCCCATCTATTTTCTTAATTTGTGTGCCGAACCAAAAATGATGAACCATTTCCTGGGACTGAGGGAGTATATTGACTGAAACTGAGATTGATTGAGTTCATATGGGCATCTGTTCTGGTCAAATATGAAGGTGAGTAAGTAAAGTGTATTTTCCTTGCACTTTCTCACATACTTACCAAGTTATCTCTTGGAAATTTTCCATGAAAACAACAACTATTATTTTTCAAGACATTTTGAAAAGTAGATCAATCATTATATAGTACTCCCTCCGTCTCAATTCAATTGAGTCACTTTTCTTTTTGAAACGTTCCACTTCAAATGAGCCATTCCATAAATGGAAAGAAGTGAATAGTGTTTCGGACATTTATACCTTCGTAATGTTTATATATTTACAAAAAAATCATTCATTATACTCTTATAATTTTAACATATTTATAAAAAAATTAATCATTAACTTACTATTCCTCCCACTCATTCTCTCTCATATTAAATGTTTTTTAACTTTTACATTCTCTCTCCTCTAATCTTCTACCCACTTTCAATTCTTTACTCATTTTTAAAAAAAATCTTAAAAAGCGTGCAAAGATGTCATGACTCAATTAAAGTGGGGTGGAGAAAGTACTACTTTAAACTCTGGTCATTAGATCAAGTAATATACTCCCTCCGTCCCAATAAAAGCTTCACTAATTACCCAAAAGGGCGTCCCGTTAGAAGCTTCACCTTTCTTTTTTTGGCAAAGAATCTTTACTATTTCCTCCACTCATTCTCTCTCCTACATTATTTTAATACTCACAACACCATTATAATTTACTATTCCCTCCACTAATTCTCTCTCCTATTTTCAAATTACACTCACAATATTTTTTTCCCCCTCCCATTTTCATAATTTGCGTGTCCACCCAAAAGGGTGAAGTACTTATTGGGACGGAGGGAGTAGGTTTATATGCCTGATGGTGTTGAAACTTAGTAAAAATGAGCAGGGAATATTATATGGTTGAGATAATAATTAAGTTGGTGATTAACTCCATTATTACAAGACATGCATGTCATAAACTGTAGTATTGTTTTAGTTAAAGGGTAGTAGTTGGCCTGTTTAACTAAAATGATTCCTAGTTTGATATACTATTCCTTTAGTTTTGGAAAGTTAGTTGTTGTTTTATTGGTTAATTTTGATCAAAAATTTATAAGAAAATAATAATTTTCTTGAAATTTAAAAGTTATTATTAGTATACTATACTATTAATAATACTACCAATATCATTATCTTTCTACACCAAAGGAAGCCTAGCAATGTGGAATATTCTTGTGGTTTTCCGCTTTAGTCCGATAATTTTAAATGTTATTATCGATACACCATTAATTAATGAACTTATTTTTGCACATTTTCAGAACGGGGACCATCAAGTTTGAGTGACAAAGATTCCAAGCAGTTTCCAATTCTATTGAAAGATCAAACCTAATATGAAGAATGAAACAAGTATTGACATGTTTTGTTTGTTTCCAACTCTTATGATACGTTAGAACATATGAGTAGTCACCAACAAGCGTTTAGACTATTTGATTAAGAGTGTTCGACTTTAATCAGAGGCTTCGGGTTCCAAACTTGGAAATGCTTTAAAACTTTGTTTGAAAAGCGTTGTCGCCTTTCTGATTATACACGGCTTGAACCAGATTAATTGACATTCAATGAGATATTTAGATTTCAGTGGTTGAGAGAGAGAGAGAGAGAGAGAGAGAGAGAGAGAGAGAGAGAGAGAGAGAGAGAATACAGGTCCGGTTTTAAGCATGTAAGCAACCCAATTCCACAGAGCCCAAAAATTTTAAGGGCCCCAAATTTTTTAAGTTCAGTAGATATATTATAGACGCCAAATTAATAACAAATGAATATACTTGCTCTGGTGGACATGATGGCTGTCGAAATGCGAATGACTTGAGTTTGATTCTTGTACAGTACATTTATGTTGTACTTTTATAATTATTGAGACGGTTCCAAGAGAATATGACTAGTCTCTCTCTCTCTGAATCCACAAAAGAATATGACTAGTCTTTATATTTATATTTAGAACAGGTCTTTATAATTATTGAGACGGTTTCAAAAGAATATGACTAGTCTCTCTCTGAATCCACAAAAGAGTCAATTATTGGTCTTTAGGTAAATGAATGGACAAATTTCTAAGAAATGGGCAACTTCTATGCCCAAAATCATTTAGTCTTATACGATTCTTCCTGTCATCATGTGACCAACTTTTTCCTATTACATTTTTGGTACTACATCTTCTTAGACTTTTCTGTATTACCAGACTATGCTACTTTTTCGTTAAAAAATATCTGCATACTATTTGATAACTATTAAATAAACCTTGTTAACTAATATCAGTTAATTTTGTGATGGAAACCAGTTAATTATTTTAACTGACTTGCACATAATCGATCTACATATCATGAGCCCACCACATCCATTACCAACACACCGCCACGGCCACCACTGCTACTATCATCATATGTATAACCACAACCACTCAACTACCACCATGCTTAACTTATGCAGAATATATAACAAATACTCCCTCCATTCCTTAATAAATATCGTATCATTATATTATATTCAAGTATATATTGTTATATATTAGATTAGAAAACACAATCCTTGTATTAGATTAGAAAACACAATTTTTGTATTAGATTAGAATCCTTCTCCTTCTAGGAGAGTAACTCCACATTGTAATCCTATAAATATGTATCTCTAGCATCATAATCAATTGAGTCATTCAATTCAATTCCTCTCTTCCATGTTTTGATTGACTTCGTCTAACCCTCCTTAATCTAATATGGTATCAGAGCATTAAGATTCATAGAAGAACTTCTCCGCCAAACCTCACCACCAAAGCTTCCGCCAACCATCATCAAAACCGCCCCACCCAAAGACAACCCTTATACACCAAAACCCCCAAGGCCGAAACCACCCCTGTGAGCACCCCAACCCGGGACCTAACACGTGTCCCGAGCTAAGGGAGCTCAAGCTAAGAAAAACCTTCTAAATTTTTAAAACATTTATTTGCCTTTAAAGGAAAACCATCTTTCAAGCTTTCAAGTAAAAATTAATTAATAATATCTCTACTAAAAGGAGATCCAACTACAACTTTAACAATCCGAAATCTGATTAAATACACAAAACCCTGAATAACATTGTTTACTAAAAGTGTTTTCCAAACAAATTACAAAAGAGGAATACTTAATAAATACTCCTAAACAACCCACTCCTATACTTAACTTGTCAAGCCCCAAAAGCGAAAGTCCACAATGAAATCCCCGGCCTCACTGGTTCGGGTCACCTGTCTCGGAATCTAAAGCAGTAAAGGGAGAGGGGTGAGAATAAATCTCAATGAGCTATTATGATATGCAGCAAGATGCCATACAAGATGCAACATGTAGCATGGCAACACTTAACACATTATGAAAGCGGTAAACACCTTACGTTACCTCATTTTACCTTTTCCCGTCTGAACAATAAGTCGTACAACATGGGAGTAAAACTCCACTCTTTGGTGAATTGCCTCCAGCACATTCACCTCTTATAGGACTCATACCCCAGAGATCCATATAAGAAAAGATATCTATGATATAGAGTATCCAACCATAACATCGTCCCTCCTTACAACGGTTGCAACAGAACTGTAAAGGCTACTTATCACTCGGTGCGATCGTTAGCACGGCCCACCCCGTGGCCACAGTGGGGAAGGGTCAGGTATGATGTACCTTCAATCACTTATTGAACAAATCAATAATTGATTGGCATCCATCATACCCACCCGAACATAATACGCTCAAGCACATGATAGTTACTTGAGATGAATCCACAAAACGGGATAAACAATATAGCAACATGGTAAAATATACTCATGTTCAACCAACATCATAATGCAACATTTAAGTAATACACTATGCATAGTATCATCAACAAATATGAATGATAACAAATAAATCCACAAATGGCATAACCATACAACCACATAATAAACATATCCACATATTGGGATAACAATATAATCAACATGCCACATAATCCACAATTGGGATATCACCCCACCATATAACACATAATCCACACAATGGGATGCCACATAACAACTTGCCAAATAGTTCATACTTGAGGATATTAAGATAACCATAATATCAATATTTCCATAACTTAGGCACAATGTCACAAGGTGGTACACACCCATTACCAATTAGCTTAATAGTGAAACCTATAGCTTCTACACCAATTCGAACTACTCACCAAAGATATGGAGTAAGCAAGGCCACTATGAATCGTAAACCATTCTTACATAATTATTATACCACCTCGAACAACCTTAATAAAAGTTCAAAATCTATTTCCCAAGTTGGAACTATTTTGATGAAGTTACAAATCAAACCTACCAACCATTTTCGGGACAATAATTAAACTACTTCCACAATTCCATTTTGATCCCTTAAGATGTCATTGTATAGCCAAAGTATTCTACTTTAATCTAGGTTAAAGAGATTTCATTTTGGTTCTAGTTTGATTTGGTTTAAACCGCTTAGAAATTGATGCAAAGAAACCAGGCCGTGGCACGACTCGTCCCCAGGGGCACGACTCGTGCCCAAGTGACCCCCTTCGAACACGGCGTCCCTCTATAGGTCACGACTTCCCTTCGTCCAAGGGACGACTCGTCCCTCGGCCAGAATTTGTAAAACAAGAAGACAACAATCCTTTCCTCAAAAATCCCAAGGATCCAACCAAAAGCATTCTAAGTTATAAATAAAAAGGGACATTTCCAACTTTGTTAACTTCAATCTACCCATTTAACTCCATGAAACCATGTCTTAAACCTAGATCAATTCAACTTCCAAAACTCATAATATTTCTATAAACCCAACAAAGTTCTAAATCAACACATTCAAGAGGACAAACACAATAACATTATCTTCATGCTCATTCAAGGAAAGAAAGGTCATAACAACTCACCTTAGGTTTTAATGTGGGAGATTGATCTTTCTCACTAGATGAGTTCCTCTAGGTAATCCAACTTCAATGGAGCTCTAATACTTGATTTTTGGTGAAGAATGTCTTGAACTCAAGCTTGGGAGAAGGCTTCAATGGAGTCTCTCTATTTTCTCTAGGTTGAAGAAGGGTAGTGAATGAGAATGAGGGAGAAGGGAAAGTTGATTGAAGGAGGAAGAAGTAGTGTGAGGAGGAGTAGAAAGGGGGGGGCCGGTTGGAGGAGGTAAGGGGAGAGGAGAGGGAAACACTTGGAGGATTTGGAGTGAAGAGGGAATTGGCCCCCCTCTTCAAAAGGCTTTCAACACAATTTAAATCCTTCCCCCTAAATATTTATTCTGCTCATTTTAACCTCCTCTCACTATTTATCTATTTCTATTTTTATTACTCCCCAATATTCTTTATTTAACAACCAATAAATTCTCAAGAGGTTCCAAGTTCACTTCTCACCCAATTTATCTTAAATTAAGAAATTAAAGACATAATTGATCACATAAAATAAATAAAATATTAAAAGCATTTAATATAATATTAAAAATTGATGCCTAGGGTTGGGGTCGTTACACTCACTCCCCCTTAAAGAAAATTCGTCCCGAATTTGATTGTCACTTACCCTACGGTTCAAAAGGTAAAGGTTATCTTTCACACATTCTAACTTAATACTTTTCCATTAGATTTCTCAATGGCATAATTCTATTATATACTTTCTTAACTCCGAATACTCTAGAACTTCACTTCCCAATTAGTCTCTTCAATTCTATTACTCTTCCCAAGATTTCTAATTTTATTAACAATACGATATCACGACGCAACACCCCAGGAATACCACACAATCAATACTAACCCGAATTTTCACGACCTCAAGAAGTACAATCAAATAAAGGTATTACAACTTAAGTTACCAAATACATTACGACATTACGTTTAAAACTTCCAACGCTCAACAAGCTACTCTAAGTCGGTCTATAAGTCAAATCATAAATCTTTTCTAGAACTTCAATTGAATTAACAAACTTTAGCGCCAATTTACCTTAGACCTTGCTTCTCCAATTTCACCCCAACAATTAGAGATCGATATTTTCTTCCCTAACAACGCCTCATACGGTTTTATCTTAAGCTAGCATGTAAACTCACTAAGGTTACTTAAACTTCTCAAGTTGAAAGGAAAATCCGTCACACAACACAACCTATTCCTCAAAAATTTGGTATTCTTTAAACCTCTTCCTTTCGACTAACTAAATCTTTCAACTCTTAGGATCGGTAACTAACCCCAAAAGAGAACTTCAAAAGATAAGATTCCATTTAAATTGCACAACCAATTGTAACCGCTCTCGAAAAATGATAAGAAATTTTCGCTCCATCTAAGTTAACTTCCTCGAAACGTACGCTATCTCTTCCCCATTTTGCCTAACACCACACCTTGATCTCCCGGAAATACATACTTAAAACTTCACAAGATTCTCACGTCCACTAGGTAAGGCAAGAGTCAACCTATTTTCCATCACTAACAATATGATTCATCCTCATCACAACCTACACCATTTATACGCCCTTTAGATTCAACCAAAGTAATGACTTTACAATTCTTAAGGGTTCATTAAATTTCTTAGGTAGTACCTGCTAACTCAAAGATCACGGACTCAACCTCACAAGATCCTTGGCAACGCCCGAGTTTAAGACTATAGAACCCAAAATTTGCAATCCTCTCGAGTTAACTCACACTAGCTAAACTTTGCATACAAGGATTCTTCACAAGGAATAATTAACCCAATTCTCAATTTATTTTTACAATCTTCCCGAAACTTTAATTAACAAAGATATCATCGATTCTAATTACCCTAAAGCCATCAAAATAAGAATTACAATTCTGCTTATCCTACTCAGAACCAACACAACAAAATATACCAACGAAAGCACATTTAACATTTACTCGCAACTAGCACATAAAATTTTGGAAAAGACTCCCTAAGCAAGTCTAGCATATACCAATTACTCTTCACATCTTAATTCAAACTTTCGCCCTAAATATCCACATATGACCAGAATTTCACATTTAAGGTTCACCTATAACAATTACCAATATAAGCAGTTTAAGCATGGAAAAAGGAGACTCACTTATTATGATAGTCTACCATTAAGCAACAACTACTTAACCCTCCAGGTCAAGTATATCTAAGAATCGTAAAATAATAACTATACCATTTCAACTGGCAATACATGCTCAGCCATAACCACATAACCATCGTGGTAAACCAAAGAAGGTTCGAGGTATTCTCTCATAAGAGCAGAATCCTCTAACAATAAAACAAATTCTCAACAATGTATGTCACATGTAAGCAAAATGTGATGCCAATTATAAATGATATGCAACAGGATCTATAAAGTATGACCCCTACTTCGGAGACAGGAAAATATACCTCTAGTGACCTCTAGGGGATCCATCTCTCTTGGACCCAAAACACACACTTGACCTTGGACCTTCTCTTTTGGTTCCCCTTTGTTATCTCTCTTGATACCACCTCTTTGACCCTTTGGACCGGCACCCGAAGCTAACCTCTGACGAAATGCGTGACAATTTTTCTTGTAGTGCCCCGCTCCTCCACAATTCAAACATTTCCCTTGCTTACTCCAACACCTTTTGTCTTCAAAGGTGACCCATCTTCTTGCAATATTTACACATCATCCCATACTGTTTGGGTACTGGCCTAGACGAAGAAGCTACCACAAGTTTCTCTCTCATCCTTCCTGAAGTTAAAGCCCTTGGCTGATCTCCAATCTCACCTTCCAATTTCCCACTATTTTCCTCAATATTTTTCTCGATCTTATAAGCTCTCTCTAAGGCTGTCTGATAATTGGTGAAGCTACCAATCCCAAATTTCTTCCTAAACTCAGTCCTCAAACCTTTTATAAACCTATGAACTCTTTTCGCTTCATACAATACCAAATGAGGGCAACTTCTAGCTAATTCCTCAAACCTGATCACATACTGATTCACCGTCATAATCCCTTGTTCTAGTCCTAAGAATTCGATCTCCTTCTTGTCCCTTGTAACCATCGAAACGAAATAATCCTCGAAATGTTTGGTGAAATTATCCCAAGTCTGGGGCGTATGATCCCGCTCCCAACTTCCCTTCAATATTTGCCACCACTGATCAGCTAAACCTTCAAGTTTGAACACGGCATACCTAACTTTCTCCTTGTTGGGACTTTCTATAACCTCGAAAATCCTATTCATTTCTGCTAACCATTCTTCTGCCCTTAACGGGTTCGGACCTCCGTTAAAGCTCGGTGGGTTCATCTTCACAAATCTTTCCAATCCATCACTTTGACATCCTTCAAGTTGATTCGAAACTGATCCTCTCGTCTCCATACCTTGTACAAACTCCCTGAATAATTTCATCATCTCTTCATTCTGAATTCCACCTATACCCATATCTACTTCCTTTCCTAGCACCTTTCGCTGATCATCCTTGCTTCCGGCCATTAGAACGAACTCCTGCATAAAACACTCGACGTCAATTTCCACACATTCCCCCTTAGTTTAGACATCTACCCTTGACCTCTAAACTAAGCTCTGATACCAACTGTGAGCACCCCAACCCGGGACCTAACACGTGTCCCGAGCTAAGGGAGCTCAAGCTAAGAAAAACCTTCTAAATTTTTAAAACATTTATTTGCCTTTAAAGGAAAACCATCTTTCAAGCTTCCAAGTAAAAATTAATTAATAATATCTCTACTAAAAGGAGATCCAACTACAACTTTAACAATCCGAAATCTGATTAAATACACAAAACCCTGAATAACATTGTTTACTAAAAGTGTTTTCCAAACAAATTACAAAAGAGGAATACTTAATAAATACTCCTAAACAACCCACTCCTATACTTAACTTGTCAAGCCCCAAAAGCGAAAGTCCACAATGAAATCCCCGGCCTCACTGGTTCGGGTCACCTGTCTCGGAATCTAAAGCAGTAAAGGGAGAGGGGTGAGAATAAATCTCAATGAGCTATTATGATATGCAGCAAGATGCCATACAAGATGCAACATGTAGCATGGCAACACTTAACACATTATGAAAGCGGTAAACACCTTACGTTACCTCATTTTACCTTTTCCCGTCTGAACAATAAGTCGTACAACATGGGAGTAAAACTCCACTCTTTGGTGAATTGCCTCCAAAGACATTCACCTCTTATAGGACTCATACCCAGGAGATCCATATAAGAAAAGATATCTATGATATAGAGTATCCAACCATAACATCGTCCCTCCTTACAACGGTTGCAACAGGCTGTAAAGGCTACTTATCACTCAAGAGTCGTTAGCACGGCCCCCACCCCGTGGCCACAGAGTGGGGAAGGGTCACCGGTATGATGTACCTTCAATCACTTATTGAACAAATCAATAATTGATTGGCATCCATCATACCCACCCGAACATAATACGCTCAAGCACATGATAGTTACTTGAGATGAATCCACAAAACGGGATAAACAATATAGCAACATGGTAAAATATACTCATGTTCAACCAACATCATAATGCAACATTTAAGTAATACACTATGCATAGTATCATCAACAAATATGAATGATAACAAATAAATCCACAAATGGCATAACCATACAACCACATAATAAACATATCCACATATTGGGATAACAATATAATCAACATGCCACATAATCCACAATTGGGATATCACCCCACCATATAACACATAATCCACACAATGGGATGCCACATAACAACTTGCCAAATAGTTCATACTTGAGGATATTAAGATAACCATAATATCAATATTTCCATAACTTAGGCACAATGTCACAAGGTGGTACACACCCATTACCAATTAGCTTAATAGTGAAACCTATAGCTTCTACACCAATTCGAACTACTCACCAAAGATATGGAGTAAGCAAGGCCACTATGAATCGTAAACCATTCTTACATAATTATTATACCACCTCGAACAACCTTAATAAAAGTTCAAAATCTATTTCCCAAGTTGGAACTATTTTGATGAAGTTACAAATCAAACCTACCAACCATTTTCGGGACAATAATTAAACTACTTCCACAATTCCATTTTGATCCCTTAAGATGTCATTGTATAGCCAAAGTATTCTACTTTAATCTAGGTTAAAGAGATTTCATTTTGGTTCTAGTTTGATTTGGTTTAAACCGCTTAGAAATTGATGCAAAGAAACCAGGCCAGGGCACGACTCGTCCCCCAGGGCACGACTCGTGCCCAAGTGACCCTTCCGAACCTGGCGTCCCTCTATAGGTCACGACTTCCCTTCGTCCAAGGGACGACTCGTCCCTCGGCCCGAATTTGTAAAACAAAGAAGAACAACAATCCTTTCCTCAAAAATCCCAAGGATCCAACCAAAAGCATTCTAAGTTATAAATAAAAAGGGACATTTCCAACTTTGTTAACTTCAATCTACCCATTTAACTCCATGAAACCATGTCTTAAACCTAGATCAATTCAACTTCCAAAACTCATAATATTTCTATAAACCCAACAAAGTTCTAAATCAACACATTCAAGAGGACAAACACAATAACATTATCTTCATGCTCATTCAAGGAAAGAAAGGTCATAACAACTCACCTTAGGTTTTAATGTGGGAGATTGATCTTTCTCACTAGATGAGTTCCTCTAGGTAATCCAACTTCAATGGAGCTCTAATACTTGATTTTTGGTGAAGAATGTCTTGAACTCGAAGCTTGGGAGCAGGCTTCAATGGAGTCTCTCTATTTTCTCTAGGTTGAAGAAGGGTAGTGAATGAGAATGAGGGAGAAGGGAAAGTTGATTGAAGGAGGAAGAAGTAGTGTGAGGAGGAGTAGAAAGGGGGGGGGGCCGGGTGGAGGAGGTAAGGGGGAGAGGAGAGGGAAACACTTGGAGGATTTGGAGTGAAGAGGGAATTGGCCCCCCTCTTCAAAAGGCTTTCAACACAATTTAAATCCTTCCCCCTAAATATTTATTCTGCTCATTTTAACCTCCTCTCACTATTTATCTATTTCTATTTTTATTACTCCCCAATATTCTTTATTTAACAACCAATAAATTCTCAAGAGGTTCCAAGTTCACTTCTCACCCAATTTATCTTAAATTAAGAAATTAAAGACATAATTGATCACATAAAATAAATAAAATATTAAAAGCATTTAATATAATATTAAAAATTGATGCCTAGGGTTGGGGTCGTTACAACCCCCCTCTTAAACCACCATAACCCAATCGGCTCAAAAACCCTTTTGATCGAAACCCCATTTTTTTTTTACAAAAACCCTTTGACCAACACATGAGGGGTGAAACCCCTACTTGTACAAGGTGACTCCACGTGCTCGTCTCACGCGTGAGGGATAAAACCCCTACTTGTACAAGGTGACTCCACGTGCATAACCCCTACTTCAAAACCCCACAACCCCACCGTCTCCGACGTAGTCATGAACCAACCTATCACCACCTCGGATGCGAGGAACCACATCACATCAGAAACGACGTACATGTCCGAAAATACATTTTCAACTTGTCATCAAACCCGGTTCATCTCATCACTCTCCAAGATTGGACTTATCCAAAGAACGTCCATCTTGCGGGGGCATATTAGGAATATAATATAATATCATTATATTATACTATATTCAAATATATATTGTTATTTATTAAGCCATGTACAATAGGGTGATTGAGAGGGTAGTTGAGAGGGAGTTAGTTAGTTGAGATGGGTTAATAGGGTAGTTGAATGGGGGTAGTTGATGGGTGTGGGATTAAAATGTTCAATCCAGTTGAGGAGAAGGAGGGACCCGCCTTGGCCACGCGTCAGCGCCTCATTCGATCGCGCGTGGCCTTCACGCCTCTTCAAGGCGCGTCCGGTCGTTTTTTTTTAATTTTTGGATAACGCCAGGTGTCGTGCTGTGATTGGTTGCTGGAAATTTTTGATTTTATCTTTCTACCCCGTTTTTTGAGCTCAATTATTTGAAAGAAATAATTTTTTTTTTTACCAAAATTCTGGAATTTTTTTTCTCTATAAAATGACATAAATTTCATATTTTTTGTACACCAAAAAAAAAAACCTCTCTTTTCTCTCAACAAAATCCTAATTAGCCATCTTATTTTCTAAAACATTCATCATCTTTTTAGTTAAATGGATCCCAATAATCCCAATAATCCTTATTTCAACACTCAGAAGTCAAGTAATTTTCCACCAAATTACTCAAATTCTAATGATTTTCAATCCCCAAATCAATTTTATTATCCACCAAATGTCATGCCTTCAGCTGTACCCACCTGGAATCCATATTACGGTATGCAATTTCTACGACCTCCACAACCACCACTACCCCCTCAAGAATCTGAATATCCCGAATATTCAACACAAATGGTTCTGGGTAGCAATAGCGGTGCTGATGAAGCTACTCCCAACTCCAGATGCAGGAGGTTCAACCACTAGTCGGAGAAAAATTGTCAAATGGAGCACGAAGGACAATATAGTGCTACTCAGTGGGTGGATTAAGTTTGGAACCGACAGTGTTGTCGGAAAAAATCAGAAGAGTGAAGCGTTTTGGGGTAAGATTGCTGATTATTGTAACGAACATTGTGAATTTAACCCTCCCCGTGACGTAGTTTCATGCAAAAATCGTTTCAATTATATAAACGCCAAACTGGGCAAATGGGTAGGTGCATACGATAACGCAAAGCGTATGCAACAAAGCGGGTGGTCGGAGAATGATGTTTTGATAAAAGCTCACGAATTATATAAAACTGCTAACAATAGCACTTTTAATTTGATGGAGGAGTGGATAGCTACCCGAGACCAACCACGCTACGCAAGTCAGGTTGGAGGAAATACTGGATCAGATAGCAGTGGATCTAAAAGAGCACGAGAAGGTGATGGAGGTGATTCAAGCTCGGTTGGATCCATTCCTCGTCCTATGGGAAGGGAGGCAGCTAAGAAAAAGGCGGGGAAGAAAAAAGTGGTATTGTCACCGGTAAAGGAACAAAAGTGGTCAGAATTCAAACAATTCAAAGAAAAAGAATTGGAACGAATGGATAACTTAGTCTCAGAACAAGAGAAGGCAAACAATATTGCCATGGAAAAGACTCGGGCTAAAAATAGGAAAATGTGGATGCAGTTGAGTCAAATGGAGTCTCGCGATCATCATCAACAACAACTTTTCAAAATGTTGACTGAAGAGCTGTTTGGCAATTAATGTGTGTATTGTAGCTTTATGGCAATTAATGTGTGTAGATTGCTTTATATCAATTTTCTGCACTGATGTACTACTTTCAAGATTCTCTTTATGTACTGGTATCTTTTTAATTAAATCTATGTAATTCTATTGAATTGAAGCTTCAAATCCGTCAACCACAACCACTCATTTTAACTAACTCTATTGATTTGAAGCTTCAAATCCGTCAACCACGACCACTCATTTTAACTAACTCAATTCAATAGACGCTTCAAATCCGTCAACCTCAACCACTCATTTTCTAATAAATAGCACTCTCTTCTTTCATTCTTCCTACACCAAACACATTCTTCTTTTCTTCTTCCTACATCAAACACTCTCTCCTTTCCTTCCTTCTATATCAATGGATCCATCTGGATTTCTTCCTTTTGATGTCGAAGCTTACAAAAGGCAACTTGAAATTGAGGAGAGTTTTATCATGAACGAGTTTTTTGATGATAAAACTCCGAAAAAAACTCGAAAAATTTTGAAAAGAGATCACGCTTTGCACAATAAGAGCCTGATTGATGACTACTTTTCCGAAAATGCTCTGTATAAAGATTATTTTCGACGCCGATATAGGATACAGAAACATGTATTCCTCCGCATTGTCGAGGATCTTTCAAGCCATGATAATTACTTCACACAACGATCTGATTGTTTCGGCAGAGAAGGCCTATCTCCATTAGCAAAATGTACCGTAGCCATGCGACTGTTAGCATATGGTATGTCCGCTGATTCTATTGATGAATACATTAAAATAGGGAAAACTACAGCGTTTGAGGCATTACGGAGATTCTGCAAGGGGGTCATTCAATTGTACGAGCAAGAGTACTTGAGAGCCCCAAACGAAGCTGACCTGCAAAGAATACTTGAGGTCAGTGAGAAGCGGGGGTTCCCAGGGATGATCGGGAGTATTGATTGCATGCACTGGGAGTGGAAAAATTGTCCTACTGGTTGGGAAGGTCAATTTACTAGAGGTGATAAGGGAACCACTACGGTTATTCTTGAAGCCGTTGCAAGTCATGATTTATGGAGCTGGCATGCCTTTTTTGGATGTCCGGGAACATTAAACGATATAAATGTTCTGAACCGATCGACAGTTTTCGATGATCTTGAAGCGGGAAATACTCCACGAGTCAATTTCTTTGTGAATGAACGTCAGTATAATATGACATATTATCTTGCTGACGGTATCTACCCCTCTTATCCGACCTTCGTCAAATCCGTTAAACTTTCTCAAAGTGAAGAAGACAAGTTATTTGCAAAATACCAGGAGGCATATCGGAAGGATATAGAACGGGCATTTGGAGTGCTCCAAGCTCGATTTAAAATCATTCGAGATCCAGCTCGAATGTGGCAGATAGAGGACTTGGCTATGATCATGAGAGCATGTATTATATTACATAATATGATCGTTAAGAATGAGCGTGATACGTATTCTCAAAATTGGCTTAACTTTCAGGATCAGTCCGAGGCAAGTGGGTCTAGCACACAACAACCATTCTCAACTGAGGTATTACCAGCGTTTGAAAATCATGTACGTACTAGATCGGATTTGCGTGATCAAAGGGCTCATAAACAATTGCAGAACGATCTAGTCAAACACATATGGGCAAAGTTCGCAAATCAGTGATTTTTAAATTTTATTGTACCGTGAGTCGAGTCTATGTATCGTATGCTTTTTTTTTTCATCGTTTGTGGAACGAGCTAAGTTTATTGTAACTTTTCTTATTTTTATTAAAATTAAAATATTCTCGTATTTATTTAATTGCTTCGAAAAAAATTAATTACGTGTGAATTAAAAAAAAAATTAAAAAAATCTCGAATTAAAAAAATTAAATAAAATCTCAAATTAAAAAAATTAAAAAAAATCTCGAATTTATAAATAAAAATATTAATAATTTATTTTTTAATAATAAATTTTTATTATTTTTATTATTTTTTTAATTAGAAAATTAAATATTGTAAATAAAATAAAAAGTGGTGGGATATAGAATGATGAGTTGGGAGGAGTTGAATTTTAAACTAAACTAGCTTATTGTGGGGGTGTAGTTGAGAAAGTAGTTGAATGATTAAGTGGATGGAGAGAGAAGATGAGGTGTCGTGATATTAGGGTAATTGAATGTTTTTTGGTAGTTGACCTATTGGACTTGGTCTTAGATTAGAAAACACAATCCTTGTATTAGATTAGGAAACACAATCTTTGTATTAGATTAGAATCCTTCTCCTTCTAGGAGATTAACTCCTCATTGTAATCCTATAAATATGTATCTCTAGCATCATAATCAATTGAGTCATTCAATTCAATTCCTCTCTTCCCTGTTTTGATTGACTTCGTCTAACCCTCCTTATTCTAATATATCGCACTTTTCTTTTTAGTCCGTCCCAAAATATATGTCGCAATTAAGGAAGTAAACTTGCTCCCTAACACCCTACTCTATTCCGAAAGTCCCACGGGGCATTAGCCCTTCATATTGAAGGAAGTTTGTTAAGGAGCAAATGAAGTAGAAGCCTACATTTTATAAGCTTGAAGATGACTATGTGTTTGCAGATGCTCGCTTTAACCCGTTTGATTATGATGATCTATTTTACGACATTTATTTTGAGACGGAGGGAGTCCCTTAAATTGAAATTTATGAAAACATGGATTTATAGAATTGATATTAGAATAATTCACTGAGGGATTACACTTGCAACAGTTATACCCACAAAAGGCAGGAGTTTATTCTGAAAATAACAACTCTTAATATAGTTAAGAGATTGGAAGATGATGCTGCCATGGAAAATGGTGTTGATCAGGAGTTGAATCTTCAACTGCTTCAAAGGATACTCCGGCTAATCTTCTTGGGATGGCTCACTATGGGACCTACACACACAAGCAACAATGAACTAAACCGGGGGTGACTCCGGTGAAACCCCTCCGGCGTGAGAATCAGTTTTTTAGTTCAGATTTAAGAAAAGCTCTCTATTGTAATGGAGGAAAGACAGATTTAGAGAGAGAGAGTAGACTTACTTAATAATGGAGAATTTTACATATTTATACCACCTTGTAATCATGGACCATACTTGGAAGGACACGTGTCAGTCATCCATGCTAAGTCAGTCAACTACCCTCAGAGTTAGTAAGAAAGTACTGACATTCCCATCAGGTTACACTGTTTTACATTATGGGGATGGGTACCACGTGTCAGTACACCCAAAGGTTGGACCATCAGTCACGTTTGTCGCTAGGCGACAAACTCTTTATTGCGACAAAGTAGTCCAAATTACTCATTCTCAGATATTCATATTTTACCTAAAACTATGAGACAAGTTCATCTTCTCGCCTATTGCTTTTCTCACCCTCATTCCGTTTCATCTGTACACCACCTTTTGTCGCTTATTGCCCTATATTACCTTCTTAAACCGACATATTAATTATAACTCAACTTGTCACTTATTTTCACATTTACTATCATCTTACTTGGCCTAATAAGTTTATCGAACCTTTTTAACTATTTAGGCCCAATCCATTTATGATAACCATTTCAGTAGCCCCCAATTTCGAGACCTGGTTCATTTATGTTCCAGGCGAGAAATTTAGAGTCCTAGTTATTTTCAGTACTAAGGCAACCCTTATCACGAGATATGTGCGACAAAGTGACACGTACATGCCACGTGTCATTTTCTGAGGCAACTTTTCTGACAAACGGCTGTGACAAGACAACCGAAGAGACTTTCTGACGCTTGAAAATACCTTTTAAAATTTGAAATCATTCAATTGGGGGGGAATTTCAAAATTTTGGGACCCATTAATTTATACAATCCTTAGAGAGCCGGTTCATATTCTGTTAATATAAATAACCACCTCCCTCCTACCCTTACCCTTTTTTCGTCCCTTAATCTGAAAACCCTCTCTGGCGAATTCCGGCGAACCTGGTGCCTTCTCCGACGAACTCACCCTTCCTTTTCCGTGACCTTTCCTCTCTCCTAGTAACTGAATCCTTGTTCCCCTCCGAACTTCCTCCATAAACGACCACTCCCTGCCCCGATTCACCCATTAAATCACCCTGGACAATCACTCCTTTGGTCGGACTTTGAATATTCCGGCGAACTTACAATCCGTCTTTGACTTTCTCAACGATCCCTCATACTTTCCAGGTATTCTCCTTGATTTTCAATTTCCTTTGTTTTTCTCAAGCTTTTATTCGCTATTATGGCTAGGTTTAAGAATTGTCTTAGACAAATTAGGTATGGTCAGTGTCAAAGAACTGGAGGTATTTACTACTTAACTAGGGGTATATGGGCAAGGATCCCGCGGGATGATCTAGTTAATTGTCTTAGGATCAATAGGGTAGATCCCGCCGTAATTGCCGCGGTAGAGATTAGGGGCAAATGTTTTTTCATTCCTCAGCCCCCATGTCCAAAACGTTTTTCACTCCCCGCGAGCTTTGCGCTCATCTTTGTCGCTTCTATGGTCCCCCTACGTATTCTGACAGTTCTGACACTGACTATCCCGCCGCCAAATCTTTAGCAAATAGAAAACATAATAAACAAGTTATCTCTTCTTCTGACTCAAAGGGATGTCTCATACTGGAACCTCTGGCGCTTCAACATCAATTGGCGGGAATTTGCCTTTAACTAATACCCTTCCACTTCACCACAAGGGAAATGACCCTTTACAAAATCCCTACATGACCCCTTTCCACACCAAATACCACATTGACCATCTCAACTATCATATCGCTCCCTATGATGGCGACATGTCCCTCTCTACGATTAGGCATAGACAAGACGGCATTGTAGTCTTTCCTGCCCAACTAGAAGCTGGACTTAAGATTCCAGTGGACCCTTTCATTTCCCTTTTCTTATATAAAGCCCAAGCAGCCGTAGCTGAGCTTCATCCCAATGCCATTAGGGTGTTAACCTGCTTTATAACTGTTTGCCGCGCCCTGAGGCGGGAACCAACCACCCACCTTCTCATGGACATGTTTACTGGGTATCAGCAGAAAGATAGCAAAACCCAAGAAATTCGCATGTCGCTTAAATATAAAAAACCCAAAATTCTTACTCCCCTTCCTTCCAAAGTCCACCACTGGCTAGATGATCCTCTTTTCATTGTTTCCCGCGTGGGTTGGGCTCTTCCTACAGACTTGAAAGGAATTCACCCTAAAGTTGACAAGAAATGGGCTTTGGATGAAGACGAGAAACGTCCGAAAGCAACAATGGTCCGACTTTCTCGCCGAGGCCAGTACCACTGACCCTTCTCCCGCATTATTCTCCATTCAACAAATCCTCGCCGATCATTCCCTTCTTAGCCAAGTAGGACTTTCCCTTGCCTTCCCGCCAATGCCTCCGCGAGTTGCTGTGACTTTCACTGAATCTTGGGCTGGTTGGGAACGTCATACAGGCTACAAGTTTGGTGCAGATTGCACTGTTTGCGGGAATGGTCACAACCTGTGTCCGGCCATGCGAGAAGTTCAACGTATGGTTTCTTTTATTCTCTTTACATACTGTCATCTTTTTATTGTCGCTTATCCCTTCTTATTTCTTGCAGTTCACAGAACTATGGACATGAATCAAAAGAGGTTGGCTCATGGCAGGTCGGAACAGCAAACTAAGCGCCTAGCTCTGGCCAGGAACGCCAGCCTCATGGCCTTGCCTGCTGACCTCACTATTCCCATTGCTAACACTGGCGTTGATGAAAGGGTTGCATCGGAGACATCCCGCAGGAAAGCTCCTTCCACCTCTTCCCGCCCTCAAAAGAGGCAACGCAAAACCCACACTGTTCCTGCCTCTGAAGAACCAACTGAGACTTTCCACTTAGTGGATGAGGAGGAAGAAGAAGAGGAACAGGAAGAACAAGAAGAAGAAAATGATGAGCCCCACACTGAGATAGAGGGTGACGCTCCCCTTGAACAACAAAGAGTTGAAACTGAGGGGACTCATTCAGATATCCCTGCGAGATCCGCCTCTCCACCTCCCTCAGCTCAGCCAGATGAAGCCGCCCCTAACAACTCTCCTATCAATCCTTCTTCTCGCTCAGCTCCTCGTCGCCGAGCCAGCTGGTTAGAAGAGGGATTTAAAATTCCTGAAGATGAGCCAGGCATGGTGGCTCTTTGCCGGGAAGCAAATGCCATTCCCAAGCTGAAGGGATTAATTACCGAACAGTTGGATACTGTTTCCTGTTTGTTGGGTTCCACTGCCCTCAAAAGGGTAAGTGACTCTGAACAGGTGGCCTATGTTGAGAAGGAGAATCCTGCCCATTCAGCCTATCATGCGGAATTCGGCTTTCCTGGTAAGTCGTCCTTACTCCCTTTTATTCATTTAAATTTTCTCTTTATATTTTCTGTCTAACTTTTTATTATCGCATGACTTCTCGCAGGCCGGCAGTACTATCCTGGGCTTAAGCAACAAATGCATCAACCTTGAGCATGAGCTTACTGAGGCGGAGCGGGAGCGGAATGTATATAGGCGGAAAGTGTCAAGGCGGGATGCATCCATCCAAGAGCTCAAAGACCTCAAAGAAAAGGCAGATGCTGACGTTGCTGAGGGAAAAACCCATTTGGAAGAGTTGGAAAGGAAAAACAAGGATGCCGAGGAAAAGCTGGCCACCCTTATCGCTGAAAACGAAAAGCTCAAAACTGATGCGGCCAAACTTGTAAACCTTGACGCCGAGAATAAGCGGCTTAGGGATGAGGATTTTGTTAAAGCAAATCAAATCACCAAGCTTAGGGAAGATTTGAAATTAGAGAAGTCCAAATCTGAAACCGCTGAAATGGATGCGTTTGACAACGCAATCCTTCATACTTTAAGGACTATAGCCGCAGAAGCTAATCCTGCCATTACCCCGGCCATGCTTGCGAGATGGGGTTCCGAAACTATCTTCAGCGACAAAAGTCGCAAGGGACATCCCCTTGTGCCTTACAGCGAGGAAGAGTTAGCCCAACTAGCAGCAGAAGATGCCGTTCTTGGCAAGGCGGCTTGGCCCATTCCTGCAACTCGCCGCGACAACATCATTCCCTCCCTCTTTGACCTTCAACAAAAGAACAAGGATGCTCTTAACGCTGCCTACAATGCCCAATGATTTCATTCTTGTTCTTTGTGGTTGTTGCTAAACTTTTTTCATTTGCCCCTGGTTTGTAACAAACAATATTTCTTTTCTGCATTTTAATTTCATTTCTCGCAACTTTAACTTAGGTGATTGGCCTTGGTGCCCCAACTTGTACTTATCTAATTGTCGCACTTTTGCAACCTTTATCTTATGCTCTGTTTCTCATGCCTTATCTCCAATCTTTACTTGTTTATCATTGACATTTTCATGTCGCGTATCTTTCTTTTGATTCATAATGATTTTGCTTCGATAGTTCATCGAAGATTGTACTCTCCATCTTATCTCTATATACATACTACTCCCTTCAAAAAAGTGAGGCTCGTCTTTAGGCAGCCTCACTCCCAAGTGTAGATTATTGTCAACTATTTGATGCGACAATTTTCTGCGTAGCCATTCGGCGTATCCATTTGGTATCTTGGTCTCTAAACCAGATATCTCAATTTAGGCGGCTTGGTCACTAATCAAGCCGCCACATCCACTAGATGCCTTGGTCTCTAACCAAGACACCTCATCCTTTTTGGGCGGCTTGGTCTCTAACCAAGCCGCCACATCCCTTTTTGGGTGACTTGGTCTCTAACCCAGCCACCTCATCCCTTTTGGGCGACTTGGTCTCTAACCAAGTCGCCACATCCCTTTTTGGGTGACTTGGTCTCTAACCAAGCCACCACATCCCTTTTGGGCGACTTGGTCTCAAACCAAGCCGAAACATCCCTTTTTGGGTGACTTGGTCTCTAACCAAGCCACCACATCCCTTTTGGGCGACTTGGTCTCTAACCAAGCCGCCACATCCCTTTTTGGGTGACTTGGTCTCTAACCAAGCCACCACATCCCTTTTGGGCGACTTGGTCTCTAACCAAGCCGCCACATCCCTTTTTGGGTGACTTGGTCTCTAACCAAGCCACCACATCCCTTTTGGGCGACTTGGTCTCAAACCAAGCCGCCACATCCCTTTTTGGGTGACTTGGTCTCTAACCAAGCCACCACATCCCTTTTGGGCGACTTGGTCTCTAACCAGGCCGCCACATCCATTAGGTGCCTTGGTCTCTAACCAAGACACCACATCCCTCTTGGTGAGTGTTGATGACTATTGCTTCTCACGTTTCTTTGCGCGCCTCTACTGTCGCCTCCTTTATCCAAGCTCTTCATCCTTTGTTAAAACGGCTTCCTTGACCACCGTCGTTCTTCTAATCCCGCCGTTCCAATAACTGTTTCACAAAACATAACACTTGTCAAAATTTTAATGAAAACGGTGATCACAAAACAATATGTCGCTGAATAATTCCTTCCTTCTTCATTACGTCGACAAGTTACATCGTGCTAGATTGGCAAATTTTACATAACTTTCCCGTCAATGCGATGTACACAAAAACACATGACCACAGAAAAAGTTACGTATCTTTTGTCATCTAGAACCAAAATCAAAAGATGCAACTAAAAAGGTTACTACAACTTCATTGATAAAAACGCTTCAAATGATCGACACTCCAGGCATTCTTCAACTCTTCGCCATCCTGCTTTCTCAGCCGATAGGTCCCTTCTCGAACAATTTGAGATATCTGAAACGGCCCTTCCCATTTTTCATTTAACTTGGTGAAGCCTGGTTTGGGTCCCGTGGCTTCTGCACTCCTTAGTACCCAATCACCTACATTAAAAGACCTCTTGTTAACCCGCTTATCATGTTGGGCCTTCATCCTCTGCTTGTAATTTACCATCCTCATTCTCGCTTGTAGCCTCCTTTCATCAACCAAATCAAGGTCGTTGCACCGCCTCTGACCATTTCTCGCCTCATCATAATAAGTCACTCTATAAGTCGGCAAGGCCATCTCGGCCGGTGCCATGGCTTCAGACCCATAAGTTAAAGCAAATGCTGTTTCACCAGTTGAACCCTTTATTGTGGTCCTTACATACCACAATGCAGTAGACAATTCTTCTAACCATGCTCCGCCCCTTCCTTCTAAATTTTTACGTAATGCGGCAATGATTTGCTTATTTGCCGCCTCCGCCTGACCATTGCACTGCGGCCTGTATACCGCCGACATCCAATGCTTCACATTCATCCTTTGACATTCCGCGACAAATTTCTTACCAAACTGTGTTCCATGATCAGAAATAATGGCCCTGGGTAACCCATATCTGCACCAAATGTTTTCTTGAACGAACTTAATCACATTATCCTCGCTTATCGTTGCCAAGGCTTTCGCTTCAGTCCACTTCGTAAAATAATCCACTGCAACGACCACATGCTGGCACCCTCCATGGCCTTTGGAAATGGCCCAATCAAATCTATGCCCCACATATCAAAAGGCCACGTCGCGACAATAGGCGTCTGCTCAGTGGCGGGTTGGCGCGGAATATTCCCAAACCTTTGACACTTCTCGCATTTCCGCACATACTCTTCCGCATCCTTCTTCAAGCTTGGCCAATAATAACCATGGAACAACACCTTCTCCGCAAGAGATCTCGCCCCCGGATGACCTCCGCAGACGCCTTCATGGATTTCAAATAAAACCTTAGCCACCGTCCCCGGCTCTATACACCTCATCAATGGCTTTGAAAAAGATCTTCTATATAAGATTCCATCTTGCACCGTAAATCGCGGGGAAGTCACCTTTACTAGTTTAGCCCTTTCTTCCTCATGCGGCAATTCACCCTTCTCTAAAAAATCTTTCATGTCAGTAACCCAATTTGCTTCCGTCTCTCCAATTTCCATTACCCTGGATCTATCAATTGCCGGCGTGTCCACATACTCCACCAAGGGATCCACAACTGCTTCATTTTCTCCACTTCCCGCCGACCTACTCAGTGCATCCGCCTTTGAATTCTCTTCTCGCCCAATTTGTACCAACTCCCAAAACTCAAAATGATTCAAAATGTTTCTCACCAAATCACAATATCTTATCAAGAATGAATTCACCGTGCCATATTCGCCTTTTACTTGTTTAACAATCAACTGAGAGTCAGAATGGACCACAATCCTCTTTACTCCAATATCCCGCGCAAATTCAATTCCCGACACCAAGGCTTCGTACTCCGCCTGATTATTAGACACTGGGAACTTGAACCTAAAGGCTTTCCTATACTCACATTCCGCATCTGGGGATATCAAAACCATTCCCGCTCCTCCTCTGTCCTTTGCTGACGAACCATCAACATGTAGAATCCAACAATCCTCCGGCCTCTTCTTTTCTTCAATCAAACTTGGCTCAGCCCGCTTTGCCATCCTCTTTTTCTCGCGCTCTCTCAACTACATCGGCTCGTGACTTGGTAAATGAGGTTTCAACTATAAAGTACGCTAACGCTTGCGCCTTAATAGCTCGACGAGATTCATAGCTGATGTCGAACTCCGTCAACTCAATTGACCACTTCAAAAGCCTTCCCGCAGAATCTGGTTGCTGCAGAATCTTTCTTAAGGGCGCGTCTGTCAACACCACAATGGTATGAGCGACAAAATAGGCCCTCAACTTCCTTGCCGCCACCACCAACGCATAAGCCAACTTCTCGGCATTAAAATACCTCGATTCAACCTCACTTAATGCTTTGGAAACATAGTATACAGGCCTTTGAATTCCTCCGTCTTCCCTCACCAACACCGCGCAACCGCATAGTCGAAGCCGCCAAATAAACAAACAATTCCTCCCCTCCACAGTGCTGCTCAACAATGATGGTGGCTTTCCTAAGTAAGCTTTCATTTCTTCAAAAGCTGCTCCGCACTCCTCGCTCCATTCAAATTTCTTTCCGCCCTTCAAAACTTTGAAGAACGGCAAACATCTCTCCGCCGACTTCGAAATAAATCTTCCCAAGGCAATGATCCTCCCATTTAGTCGCTGAATCTCGCGAATAGACTTAGGTGGCGACATGTCTAATAACGCCTGAATTTTTTCTGGGTTGGCCTCAATCCCGCGCCTGTTGACCAAGAATCCCAGGAATTTTCCCGCCGTAACACCAAACGTGCACTTACTAGGGTTCAACTTCATTGAATTCCTTCTTAAGTTCTCAAAAGTCTCAGCAAGATCCAACAAGTGGTTATTCTCTCTGGTCTTGATCACCATGTCGTCAATGTACGCTTCTATATTCCGCCCAATCTGCGACTTAAATCGTTCACCATCCTTTGATATGTTGCCCCCGCATTCTTCAAGCCGAACGGCATCATCTTGTAACAAAAATTTCCCTTTGGAGTCCTAAACGCTGTTTTCGCTTTGTCTTCCTCCGCCATCTTAATCTGGTGGTATCCTGAATAAGCATCAATAAAACTGAACACTCTGTGACCTGAAATGGAATCCACCAACTTATCAATCTTGGGCAAAGGATAGCAATCCTTGGGACATGCCGTATTCAGATCGGTAAAATCAATGCACATTCTCCACTTCTTGTTTGACTTCAAAACCATTACGGGACAAGCCAACCACACCGGATATTGAATTTTCTCGATTATTCCCGCCTTCAACAACTTTTCCACTTCTTCCAATACTGCCATCTCTTTCTCCGGCGACAAATGCCTTACCCTTTGCTTAAATGGCTCCACCTTAGGATCAGCATTCAAACAATGTAGAGCAACACTCTCATCAATACCCTTCATGTCCTCCGGTCTCCAAGCGAATACATCCAAATTTTCCTTCAAAAAATCAACCAAAGCTTCCCGCTCATCCCGCGACAGTTGCTTGCCAATCTTCACCTTCTGCTCAGGAAAATAACAATTGATTTCCACCTCCTCCAACTCTTCTCCCGCCTTGATATCTGGCTCATCCCGCACCTGCAGCGTCTCCACCTCTATTCTTTTCCTCTTCCTCATACCCACAGGAGCGGGCTTCTTAAGATCGGCAAAGACATTACCAGTAGGCCGCCCCTGAGCGTCCTCCACCTCAATGGCTTCATAATCGTCATCAGATTCGCTCATTAGTACTTTAACGTTTCCCTCAACCACTTCTTCAATTCTTGGCTCCTGCATACTAACAAGCCTTACAACCCTGGCATAACTTATATGGGGCGTGGCATTCACTATTTCCATCGCCCAACAATTTTCTTCACTATCATCACCCTTTCCCACCATATCGGAGTCTACATCCCGCCAACCTGATTCCCGCTCTTCCAACATACAGATTTCTCGCCCTGAAACTCGTCCTGACACTTGGTTTGTCGCTTCGGCTACCATAGCGGTTCCATTCTTCATACTCTCCGTTATGATCCAATCTGGTTCACCATTCTCCACCTCTACAATCTTAACCATATTTATCTTTAGTGGACTAGATTCTACTTTGGAAGTCATCGAAATTGTACTCTCTGCCTTAGCTTTCAACATCTCCTTTTGTTTTCTTATCACAGTAACCGCCTCACTCTTCAAGCAACCTATCCCATTTGCTGTAGGATACTTCACCCTCTGATGGGAATTGACAGAACCATTTCAAAACTCAACATGAATGGGATTCCCACTATAGCATTATAAGGAGACACAAGATCAATCACCATGAATTCGACATTCTCGCATCTCGCCAGCTTTCCTTCACCAATTTCAACATCCAACATAATCGTCCCTTTAACTTTAACTGAGTGATTAGTGAATCCCTCAAGATATCCCTTATGAGGCACCAAATTTGCCTCTGTATAATTCATCCTTTTAAAAGCATCATAATAAAGCACATTCCTACTTGCCAGAGTCCACGCGTGACTCATTGCACAATATTATTGCCTCGGATACATAGTGATGATAATTGGCCGACTCCCATGGCTTTTGGTAATGTGCCAACTCTCGCTGGAAAACTGATCACCCTATCTTGATGGCGGGGAACCGAGGAACATCAAACGTATGCGTCAAGCTCATGATTTGGGTATTCAACTGAGACACACTGGGTAAAGGGTCGTGAATAACATCTACCAAATTTCTCCGGCCCACGTTGATCATCCCGCCCAACATTCTCCTCCAAATACTCCTGCAGAAAACCCTGTCAATCTTCCCCTGAATCAATCTTCTCAAATTATAACAATCGTCAGTCTTGTGCCCCTTATCTTTGTGAAATTCACAGTAACTATTCTGATCTCTAGACGGGCCAGTTCCTGGCGTAATAGGAAAAGGTTCGGGCAGATTTATTTTCTTCATGATCTCGCTAATAGGAGTGTTCAACCGGCTATACTTGATGTCTGTCTTTGGCTTAAACTCTCTCGATCCCCGTGCGCCCTTCTCCACGGCCTCCGCCTCCTCCCGTTTGACTTGCCCCTCTAATGCCGCCAAACCCCCTTTTATCATCTCGCACTACCTCCACCCTTTCACTCGCCACTTTCTTGACGCACGACTCGCAACCGTACCCCCTTTGTCTTAACTCTAGCTCCACTACAAAATCCTCGCACTCTTTCATACAACTCCCCGTAGTCTTTGGCAATCTCATCCCTAACTCCCGCTTGAAGTGACCTGTCAGAAGCGGTGTTATACAACATGATTATCTCGCCTTGTGCGATATCGGGGAACTTGATTGGCCACTCCCATGAACCCGTCTACGTGAAAGTTGCAATCCTCCCCATCCTTTTGCTTAAGATCGCACAACTCCGTCTTTTGAACCGGTTGTGATCCCCGACGCACTAAATCTCGCCAAGAATTTCTCTGAAATCTTGATACCCGTTATAGAATCTTCAGCCGTACCAAGAACCAATCCAATGCATGATCTCGCCAAAGTGCTCACCAATGCTCGACATAAAATTGCTTCATTCTCGGTCCAACAATGACATGGTTGCTTCAAATCCTCCTACGTGGTTCTTGCTCTAGACTTTCCTGAATAACTTGATAAAGTTGGCATTCGAAAACCTGGGTCTGGGGCAACACCTTTGATATTTTGGGTGAAAGGAGCCAAAAAAGGCTTTTTCCCTTCCACTTTCTTTATTCCCGCCTCTAAATCCTTGATTTTCTTCGCCATCTCGCCCACCTCATTTCTTAACCTTTGTTCCTCTTCCTTCTTAGCCTTATCTGCCTCACTAGCCTTGGCTAACTCTGCGGCTTTTATGGCTTCTACGATCTTCTCGGCCTCGCCGCCCTGCCGCCTCAGCCTCTCCGCTCCCTTTCCTTATCATAATCTTTATCTTTCCTATCTTGCCGCCGTCGCTCCTTATCCCGCGGTGACCTCCCACGATGTCGCCTATCATCATGACGTCGCGATATCTGGGTCCTTTCCTTGCCGCGTCCCTCGTCGTGCGTGGAGCCACTAGATTCATTGCTGTCATATTCAAAGTAATAAGAATCTTCTTTGGAATTGCCTGGCTTATGGTGTATTTTCTTTCTTCTCTTCTTTCTTGCTTCCAAGTCATCATCTCGCCTTCGATTTTCTGCTAATCTCCTGGGCAGCGTATCTACATTCTGTCTTGGTCTATTAGCCACGCTAGCGCTATCCTCCCGATTTTGCCCACCAACATGGGACCTTCCCGCTTGCCCATTTAGCAAATTCTCAGGAATGTGGGAGGGCTCCACATGTAACTCCTTCAATTGTTGATTATTGGCGAGGACATGCATCCACGCCTCATTATCCGCCCTTAACTTTTCAATCCTTTCTCTTACTTCTGCATTCTTCGACTTCGCGGGAACTTGGCCTTCATCTACTGCTTTGGCTCTTTCCACTCTCACCCTTTCCTCCTCCACCCTATCCCGCCTCACACTGGTGTTAGTCTCAGACGTATGGACCTCCACCTCTCTTTCCGATCCTGCTTCAGCTCCCGCACGAGCATCCTTTGCATTTGGGGTTGCCAATGTTAGGTTCTCGGGGCCGCCCCCTAGAAGGAGTAGCTTTTTCTTGTCCAACCACCATAACTTGCTTCCAACTAACTGTTACACTTTTACATACACTTCAAGACAAATCACACCTTTTCACCATAAACCAACTGTTCTGACAACTTTACAAGTCACTTTCTGAAAACAAAATGCCTTTAATGCATGTACTAATGAACTTACAACCTTTACAGCCAAAGACAACTTTATGACTTCCTGGAATAAATATCACAATCCAAAAAACACCTTTAACAAGTACTATCTGAGAATCCTCCTTGGTTTTCTAATCAATTAGCCTTTACTCCTTTGACCAAACTGACAGTTAGAATCTTCTGGGCTCCACCAACAAACAACAACAGTGCTCCATCTTCTCTCTCACCTCCGGCAGCCACCAACAACCTCCCAAACTTCACCTAGCCATCTCAAGAAGAAACGCTCAGGTCCCGGCAACGGAACCAACTGATGCTGCCATGGAAAATGGTGTTGATCAGGAGTTGAATCTTCAACTGCTTCAAAGGATACTCCGGCTAATCTTCTTGGGATGGCTCACTATGGGACCTACACACACAAGCAACAATGAACTAAACCGGGGGTGACTCCGGTGAAACCCCTCCGGCGTGAGAATCAGTTTTTTAGTTCAGATTTAAGAAAAGCTCTCTATTGTAATGGAGGAAAGACAGATTTAGAGAGAGAGAGTAGACTTACTTCATAATGGAGAATTTTACATATTTATACCACCTTGTAATCATGGACCATACTTGGAAGGACACGTGTCAGTCATCCATGCTAAGTCGGGCCAACTACCCTCAGAGTTAGTAAGAAAGTACTGACATTCCCATCATGTTACACTGTTTTACATTATGGGGATGGGTACCACGTGTCAGTACACCCAAAGGTTGGACCATCAGTCACGTTTGTCGCTAGGCGACAAACTCTTTATTGCGACAAAGTAGTCCAAATTACTCATTCTCAGATATTCATATTTTACCTAAAACTATGAGACAAGTTCATCTTCTCGCCTATTGCTTTTCTCACCCTCATTCCGTTTCATCTGTACACCACCTTTTGTCGCTTATTGCCCTATATTACCTTCTTAAACCGACATATTAATTATAACTCAACTTGTCACTTATTTTCACATTTACTATCATCTTACTTGGCCTAATAAGTTTATCGAACCTTTTTAACTATTTAGGCCCAATCCATTTATGATAACCATTTCAGAAGAGGAGAACCATTCCAACCTTCAAGGCACTCCAACAATGGATCAATAATATCTCCCTTACAAATTGCAGTAAACACCTTATCAAACTCCTCCCCTGGTGAGGTAACCTTTTCTCCTGTCAAGAATTCTACCCCAACCTCCTTCCTCACAAACCTATACAATGGGTAGGACCTACATTCTTTGATCCTATTAGCAATCACAATATTTCCATGTTCAAAATCATTTCTTATACTTTCAACTTCCTCCGGCAAAAGGGTTTTTAGTTCTTCCTCAAAAGCTCCAATCTTTAGGAAAATCGAACCATTGCCCAAGCCATGCTCAACTAGCACCTCCCTTAACTTCTGCATCAGCGGGTAGGTCCCACTGCAAGGGTCGTCGGCGTAGGAAAATACATATTCTCTATCTACAACACTAAGCAGATCCATTTCACACTGTTTTGATGTGTGAAGCTCACCGGTAAGAGTGTTTTTGACTACTTGGCTTATGACGTTCTTGACAGTTGCTTTCAAATTTTCCTCCAAGTGTCTTAAGTCAATGGCTTGGCAAAGAGCTACCAAGAAAGAAGTCAACATGAGCTTTAAAATGTCAACAGCTTCAGATGTCTTACGAGCTGAAATCAAGCCCAATGAGTTAACATCTTGGTTATGTTGTTCTGCACTTTGAACATGGTTAGTGACAGGGTTTGCCGAGAACTCAAGTTCAGACATATACGAAGCCATTGCAACTTCCGCACCCTTGAAACTATAATCCAGGCTAAGATTACGCCCTCCCACCAGATATGAAGGTAATCCATTGTTGTAAAAATCATTTACAAGCTCGGAAAATTGAGCAAAAATAAGTTTACCAATAGCTGCAATCGCCAAACGCGTGTTATCCATTGAAACTCCAATTATGGTGCCTTGGAAGTTCCCACCATGTAAGGCCTTGTTTCTTGAGACATCAATCAAAGGGTTGTCATTAACCGAGTTGATCTCCCTCTCTATCATAGCCGTTGATGTCCGGATGACCTCGATCTGTGGGCCCAGCCATTGTGGCGATGTTCTAAGTGCATATCTATCTATCTTAGGCTTCTGCAACAGATTCGTTTCATGTACCTTTGCAGCTGCTTTCACATAGTCACTTCCATCTAGTATGTGTTCCATAATCGCAGCAGCCTCTATCTGGCCTGGATGATGCTTCAATTTGTGTATAAAATTGTCAGTAAATTCGGGCTTTCCTTGCATCACTTCAGCAAAAATGGCCGATAGAACTTCAGACAATAATGCTAGTACATTAGCCTCGAACAGAACTATAGAGGCCATGCCAGAGGCCACAGCTGTACCATTTACAAGAGCAATGCCTTCTTTAGGCTGCAACTCGAAAAATCCACCCTCAATGCCAGCAAGCTCAAATGCTTGTTCGGCACTGAGGACTACTCCGGTGGGGCCAACTGCCTTTGAGTTGGGTCTGCCGATCAGAAGACCAGCAACATAGGACAAAGGGACAAGGTCCCCGTCTGTGATTGTTCCGCGGAGGGGTAAAACTGGGGTGACATTATGGTTGAGGAATTTGGTAATGGCTTCCAAGATTTCAAAGCGGATGCCGGAGTAGCCATGGAGGAGGGAGTTGATTCTTATGAGCATGGCTGCTCTTGTGACAGAGTGTGGCAGTGTGTGGCTTGAATCTGTGCCATTTCCAAAGATTCCAGCATTCAAGAATCTGTAATACAAGTTTAAGTTCATCCGTTAGATTTGACTATTTGAGTATACAAGAACAGAATTTGGTAAACTGTATAAAATAGTTGTTGTGCAATGAATTCCAGCTTCCGATTGCTCACCTATCTACCAATCAACATACACCATTTCAAAATCAAACCCATATACTCCCTCGGTCCAAAAAAAATGTGTCCGAAAAATTTTCAAATTTGTTTTCCATAAAGAGTAAAATTGAATATTTTTTTGAATATTCATTTTGGGACGGTGGGAGCATGCATACGATTTTATCACATAAATTTGAGATTGCTTGAAATGGAAATGGGTTGTCTAAATCAAGGTCTCAGAGTCGAGTTTGTAATCTCAATTGGCCGGAATTCTGAAGTTGGAGAATGAGACATTTACCATATAATTCCTCTAACAACAAAGCAATACTACCTCCTCCTAGGATAAATTGTATTTTGCTTAACCATATAATCCCTAGCTTAATAAGTACACCCTTCTAGCATTTTATTAAGTTCACCCTCCTATCATTTTACTAAGTCTACTCTCTTTATCAATTTAATTTCTCTCAAACCACCATCACCTTAGGTCACCCCTCCCCATCTTCTCTAGTCAACAAATCCGACAACCATTAACTCTGGCGACCAACTCCGGTGACTTTTTTTTTTTACGCCGGCGACCTCTCTGGCGTCCAAACAACTGAGAACTTAACTTATCAGTAAGTTCTAAGTTGTCAACTAAACTACTAAGAACACAATTAACTCCGACGACCACCAACTCCGGCGACCAAACAACTGAGAACTTAACTTATCAGTAAGTTCTCAGTTGTCAATTAAACTACTAAGAACACAATTAACTCCGGCGACTACCAACTCCGGCGACCTCTCCGGTGAGCAAACAACTGAGAACTTAACTTATCAGTAAGTTCTCAGTTGTCAACTAAACTATTAAGAACACAATTAACTCCGGCGACTACCAACTCCGGCGGCCACCAACTCCGGCGACCAAACAACTGAGAACTTAACTTATCAGTAAGTTCTCAGTTGTCAACTAAACTATTAAGAACACAATTAACTCCGGCGACTACCAACTCCGGCGGCCACCAACTCCGGCGACCAAACAACTGAGAACTTAACTTATCAGTAAGTTCTCAGTTGTCAACTAAACTACTAAGAACACAATTAACTCCGACGACTACTAACTCCGACGACTACCAACTTCGGCGTCCTCTCCAGCGACCAAAAAACTGAGAACCTAACTTATCAGTAAGTTCTCAGTTGTCAACTAAACTACTAAGAACACAATTAACTCCGGCGACTACCAACTCCGGCGACCTATCCGGCGGCCACAAACTCCGGTGACCTATCTAGCGATAAAAAAACCGAGAACTTAACTTATCAGTAAGTTCTCAGTTGTTAACTAAAATACTAAAAACACGATCAACTACGGTGACCAAACAATCGAGAACTTATCAGTAAGTTCTCAGTTGTCAACTAAACTACTAAGAACACGATTAGCTCCGGCGATCACCAACTCCAACGACCTCTCCGACGTACAAACAACTGAGAACTTAACTTATCAGTAAGTTCTCAGTTGTCAACTAAACTAATAAGAACACGATCAACTCCGACGATTACCGACTCCAACGACTAAACAATTGAGAACTTATCAGTAAACTCTGTCAACTAAACTACTAAAAACACGATCAACTTCAGCGACCACCAACTCCGGCGACCAAACAACTAAGAACTTAAATTATCAGTAAGTTCTCAGTTGTCAACTAAAATATTAAGAACACGATTAAATCCGGCGAACACCAACTCCGGCGACCAAACAATTAATAACTTAATTTATCAGTAAGTTCTCACTCTTTCTATTCAATTTCAAAAATTTAGCTTTGCAATAATATAATAAACTATAATAAAAAATGAAAATAATTTTTTCAATGATATTTTTGTCAGATAACTATGTAAATGAAAGAAAAAGAAATAACAAACATAAAATTATAATCATGTAAAAAGAACAAGCGTGGAGCTTATTAATTAAATTAATGTCACACTTACAAAAGAAAAGAAATGAAAAGGACTAGTACTTTATCTTGCCCATATCTCATTGGTAAAAAATCCAACACCAAAAGTGACTAAAAATTCAACAGCTTCAGCGTTGCTCAGATTCACGCAAGGTCAAGCTCAGATTCCGGTGAGGTAATTCAGTTTTCGGCTTAGATTCCGGTGAGGGAAAAACTTACAGACGAGGCCCAAGATACGAAGAAGTTGCCAGAATAGGACGACCGGAGATAATGCTGATGGAGACGTCGGAGATGGAGGGCTTAGAGCAAATCGACAACGATGTCCTTGTGCAAGAGGACAGTTGCTGCTGGAGTATCGCAGGGAGATAGAGGAAATGGCGGTGGAAAAGTGGTAGATCGCCGGAGAGGGGAGTTTTCGCCGGGGAAGCGGAGAGTTCTCTGGAGTTGCAGATCTGGCCGGTGTGGTGAGGTCGCCGGAGTAATAGGTCGCCAGGAAGGCTTGAAAAATATAAAGACTAAAAGTAGTGGTCGGATCTGCTTTGGTCCAGCGAAGAGAGAGTGGACGGAGGTAGGGAGGATAGTGGTGGCCGGGAAATGAGAGAGATAGAGACTAACTTGTAAGAATGTCGCCGGAGAGTTCCAAATCTGAGAAATAGATCGGAGATCTGGCGACGTTGTTGCTCGGCGTTGTTGGTGGATGAAGTTGGGAGAGGATATGGTCGTCGGAGTTGAGGAGGTGAAGGTGGCCGGAGTTTTGGGTGACCGGAGGTGGGGAGAGGAGAGGGATGTCGGAGGTGAGGGTGGGGGTGGAAGGGATAGGGAAAGGTCGATGTGTAGATGTGGCCGGAGAAGAAGAGGTCGTTCATCAGAGCTATAGAAGAGTCGTCGGCCGACGATAGGGAGGACTGAGGAGGTAGCCGGAAAGATGTAGTAGAGAGATAAACTTAGAGAGAAACTGTGAGAGTGTATGTGTGATGTGGAGGGGGTGTATTGTTTTATTTAAATATATTATTAATGGAATGAGGGATTATATGGTTAATTTTTTTTAAAGTAGGACTAGGAGGTAGAATTGATAATTTCATATTTTAGGATGTAATTTTATTTAAATTGAGGGATTAGGAAGTAATTTTCTCTTGGAGAATTAACCATCACACGGAGAACTGATTGGTAGGCCGTCTCAATAATTATAATTATAGGGGTTCTGTGCGAAATGTGAATATTGGGCCCCTAATATCTAAAAAATTAATACAAAAATATAATATATACTCCCTCCGTCCCACTCCAGTGTGGACTTATTTTCTTTTTGGTCCATCCCTCATTAGTGTGAACTGTCCAGAATGACAAAAAATCTTTACTATTCCACCCACTCATTCTCTCTCCTACTTTACTTTTACACTCACAACATTCTCTCTCCTAACTATTCCTCCCACTCTTCTCTCTCCTATTTAATTTTTCATACCCACAAACACCCCCTCCACCTATTTCTCTCTCTAACTTTTTCTTAATTTTCGTGCCCAAGAAAATGGTCCACAGTGGAGTGGGACGGAGGGAGTATATATAAGTACTTTTTATATAAAAATTAAAGTTTTACAAAATTAAGCAATAAAATTCAAAAATAATTTATTACATTGATCATTACTTTTCAACACAACTTTTTATAGTTAAATTTGTCTATTTAAATTAAGATTATTTATTCTAAATCAATTTCGTTTCATTAAGAAAATCAAAGGAGTATTAGTTTAAGAAAATAAAATGGGGCCCTCATCAAATTTGGGGCCCTGAGCGTAAGCTCCTCTTGCACCCCTCAAGAGCCGGGCCTGTCGATTGGGAGAGGAAGTCGGCATGAGAGCTGTTCTGGGGAAGGAAAGTGCAAATTTCGGCGAAAGAGGAAGTGGCGCGGAGGTGGCGGAGGTTCTGGTAATGGCAGGAAATTATGCTCAAAATGGACAAATTAATTTACCCCTTTACCTTTAAGACTAGGAGCAATGGGGGGATGAAATGGGGGATGAAACCCATTTCATCTAGATGAAGTGGTGCAATGAGGGGTTGAAATAGGGTGGGATGAAATGGCTGGATGAAATATTTCATCCAGCTGAAAGTTTTTTTTTTCTCTTTATATGACACGTGTCGGCTTTCGATTGGGCCAACGACGGCGCGTGCGACTCACGGCCATAGAAGGCGCGTGAGGCCTTCAGTTTTTCTTTTTTTTGTTTTTCATGAATCGGACACGTGGCATGCTCTGATTGATCCGTCATATTTTCAATTTTTTTATCTCAAATTTTTGAGCTGAATTATCACCTAGTAAATTATTTTTTTTTAATTTTTTTTCACCGAAATTCATCATTTTTCCCCTACAAATTGATATAAGTTTTATTTGATTTGGACACAAAAAAAAAAACACTCATTTCTCAATTATCCTTTTTTATTTTAGCTTTTATTTTAAAAAAATCATTATTTTTTCCTATAAATTGATACAATATTTTTTTAATTAAGTGTGAAATATTTTTTTAATTATAAATAATAATAATAATAATTATTATTATTATTTGACTAATCATAAAAATAAAGAATATAAATAAAATAAAAGTGGTGGAATGTAGAATGATGAGTTGGAGGAAGTTGAAATTTAATTTAATTTAGCTATTGTAGGGAGTTTAATGAAATGGGTAGATGAAATATTAGGTGGATGAAAAAAAGTGTAAAAAGTACTCCCTCCGTCCCAATAGTAGCTTCCCATTTTGTCATTTTGGGTGTCCCATTAATAGCTTCCACTTTCCTTTTTTGGCAAAGGAATCTTCACTATTCCCTCCACTCATTCTCTCTCCTCCATTATTTTAATACTCACAACACCATTATAATTTACTATTCTCTCCACTCATTCTCTCTCCTATTTTCAAATTACACTCACATCATTTTTACTTCCCACCAATTCCTTAATTTGCGTGCTGCCCAAAAAATGGGCAGCTCTTATTGGGACGGAGTAGTATTAGATAAAATGAGGGAGTGAGATGAAACCACTATACATAGTTTAAATACCCAAACAATATTCAACACACACTTTCACATTTTAACACTTTAACCTCCATATCAACTTCTCTCTCTCCCACCTAATAATTCAACACTCCATTCAATTTTTAACCCTACAATGTTTTTGTTTAATAAAATTCAACACCCTTCCAACTCATCATCCTATGCCCCATCACTTTTATTTTAATTTATATTCTTTATTTTTATGATTAGTAAAATAATAATAATTATTATTATCATTTATAATTAAAAAAATATTTCATACTTACTTATTTTTTTTAATTTCAATTAATTAAATACGAAAAATAACGATAATTTTTATTGAAAAAAATACTTCATACTTAATTAAAAGTAATACATCATTGGAAAATACAGGAAATTATTTCCAAATAGTTCGACACCCAACATTGAAATGGTTATTATTGAGATCAATTTCACTAAAAGAGGTTTTTTTTTGTGGAAAATGAAGGATAATTGAGAAATTTATATTGAAAAAATAGTACTCCCTCCGTCCCACCTCAATTGGTCCATTGAGGTGGGACACGATTTTTAAGAAAAAAATATTAAAATGGGTAGAAATTAGAGAGGAGAGAGAATGTAAAAGTTAAATGTGTGGTAGGGAATAGGAGAGAGAATGTAAAAGTTAAAAATATTTAATAGGAGAGAGAATGAGTGGGAGGAATAGTAAGTTAAAGTGAGAATAATGAATGGTTTTTTTGTAAATATATGAAGATGATAAGGGTATAGTATATGAAAAACTTTCCATTTAAGGAATGGATCAATTGAGGTGGGACGTCCCAAAAAGGAAAGTGGATCAATTGAGGTGGGACGGAGGTAGTATTTTTTTTCTGTGTCCAAATCAAGTCAAAATTTTGTAAAAAACTAGTTTTTTCGTAACATAAGAAAAAACTAGTTTTAAAGCACTAAGTCTAATCAATAAAAGTGATGAACAGTTCTGAAAACTAATTTATTTATAACATTTTTTTAAAAAAACTAATTTTTCACAAGAGTTACTCCCAAATCAAATGAAAGAGAACTCTATTTATAGAGAAAAAAATTATGAATTTTGGTGTAATAAAAATTAATTTTGTTTTTGATATAAGATAATTTCCTTGAAAAAAATCAGATAAGATTTGAAAATAAAAATATCAGGAATCAGTAGCGCCACGCGGCAATGAAGCGGGCCCCTTTTTGGATTCAATACATGTTGAATTTATTCAACAATTTTTTTTTTCAACTATTGAAAATGGGTTTCAATACCCCCTTGTAAATGGTCTAATAAGAATATTAAGAATTGTTTATAAGATTAATTGTTGGTTTGGACAAAATTATCCACTAAATTATTATTGGTCAAACAAGATTAATTGTTGGTTTGGACAAAATTATCCTCTACAAATTTGTCATTTATAAGAATATTAAGAATTGTTTAGATTACCTTTTATTCTCTCTCTCTCTCTCTCTCTCTCTCTCTTATTAATAAGAAAGATATTCATATACTTAATAATATTTTTTATTTTAATATCACTTAACATATCATTGTCATATTTCACAAATATAAAAAGTTAAATAAAAATTCACCAAATTATTTAGTAAATTATATTTGAAATAAATAAATTTAAAAAGACACTAAAACATCATAACATTGTATCAGAAAATGTAAAGAACAAAAAAAATAGTCATACGGAGTATATAATTTTATATGAATGAAAATAAATAAAAAGTCAAAATAAAAAATCATAATAATATCCAAATTTCAAATGTTAATCAAATTTTAAAAATTAGGTTATTCATTTCAGGACGAAAGGTGTAGTAAAATAAAAAATAAACATAGTATGAATTTTATTTTATTTTATTTTTTGTATAATTTATTTTGATATTTTACTGCTAATTTAAGTAGTAATATATATGTATATATTTGAGTTAATTCGAGCTCGAGATTATTAGAGATTGTGTGGAAGCTCGTTTTATTCATCAATATTCCTATTTTCCCAAAAAGAATTCAGAATGTTTTGTTTTTAATATCACAATATTTTGGGGGAAACTAGTTTCTTCCTAAGTTATAAAAAGTCCTGTTTTTTTAAACTGATCTTATATTCGTCAAATATTTGCAAGTTGAAAAAAATTGGACTTTTTATAATTTATGGAGAAACTGATTTCTCCCAAAACTTACTCTTTTAATATAGGTATTTCACTAGTAGCTTTGAAATTTTTTATGATTTATTTATTATTGAGTGTGTGTGTTAACATTTTCTGGAAAATGAAATTTGGAGGAAAAATTCGTAAGTCATTCTACTTAAAAAAAGTGGGATTTTCCGAAAAAAAAAAAACATTTTCTCAATTTTCCGGTGTTTATCAAACACCGAAAAATAAGAAAAATATTTTCCCCAAACAAATTGAGCTTGGGTACTTGTTTTCTCCGATTATTTACCCTTTTTTTTTTTTTAAAGAATTAATTCACCTGTCTAAGTGCAATGGAATCTCTATTTTAGTTTTTAGTTTATATAAGATTTAAATTGAAAAAATAAAAGAAGAGACCCAACGTTTGTACCACTACTTTTCTATCCATGAGTAATACTCCCTCCGTCCCGCCGATCTTAAGAAAACTTTTCATTTTGGGCGTCCCACCGATCTTAAGAATTTCAAAAATTGAAAGTTTTTATTAATTTTATATTTAATGGGACCCACATGTCATACTCACAATAACAATCCACTCACTATTCATCCCACTCATTCTCTCTCCTATTTAATTTTTCACTCTCACAACACTTCTTCCACTCATTCTCTCTCTTATTTAATTTTTCACTCTCACAACACTTCTTTCACTCATTCTCTCTCCTAATACTATAATAATATTCCTTAATCCGTGCCATTTCATTTTTTCTTAAACTGGATGGGTCGGAGGGAGTATGTACTAGAAGTAATTATGAAGATATTAAAAAAAACACCATTCCAGTAACTTTAGATTAGACTGATCAGTTTCTAAAAATGGGCCTACACAGCGTTTAGGCACTAGGCGGCGACTAGGCCCCGCCTAGGCACCCTAGACGGTGACTTTAGGCGTTTCGACAACTAATCGATGGTAAGGTGGTGACTAGGCCCCGCACCTAGACGCGCTAATTCCGACTTCGCCGTTTAGCCATTTTTAGAATCTTGAAATTGAAATTGATTGTTGATGTGGTAAGCCACATAAACTCTTTAGTAAAGAAAAAAATAACGGAATGAAGTTTTTTTTGGAACTATAATAAAAGAGACAAATGTTTTTGGAGCTATAAACAATACGAGATCACAATTTAGTTTTTATGGATATATATGTACAATGATAAAGTAAAAGTTGATTCAAAAAAAAATACTAAGGATTAAAATGAAGTTAGACGAATAGTTAATACTTGTTAAGTACCTGATGAGCTCTTTTTGAAGAGCGCCACCTTGATTAGTTCTCCGATGAGAACTAGCACCGAATCCGGTGGTAACGCCATTACTATCCGTCCCCGTATTCATACTCTCAATCACCCAATCACTGCTCGCCTTCACTCCCGCCCTCGCCGTCTCTGACATCTCCACCTTCACCCCACTACCCCATGCCGCAATTGCTACCACTTGCGATATAGTTAAAGTCTCTTTGCCAAGCTTAACCACTGGTTTTCGAAACTCCACCGCCATCTTTTTCACCTCCTCCAAGTGACTACCCCTCAGCGCCTCCGCCGCCATTCCCCAATTTAATGGGTCTTCAATCTGTACCTTCGTAGCTTCCATCTCCAAAATTGAGAATTAGTCACAAAAAATGTGTATAGTAAAATAAACTGTGATTATTTTTTCTTTGAGGGTAATAGAATTGGGTTGTGGTATTTAATTATTAATAGAGGGAGGGTAGGTGGCCATTTTGGGTTGTTGATTATATTTGGTAGGTGAGTCTAGGGTGATGACTTGGCTAGTGGAATTACTGCCCCCAGGTTTTAGCTGCTAGGTTGAAGCAGTCAAACCAGATACTGCCACAAGTCCTTTGATTGATTCAGAGTTAAGGTGAAGCAGGACCGAATTATCTTAGATTCAATTTTAATTATTTTGATTTTAATTTTAATTTTTACTTTAATAAACACCCCATTTAAAATTCTTAGTCAAAACCAAAAATTGCAATAAAATAAAAGTTTTTGTGACTCCAAGTTTCTGTGAGTCCTAGTCTTCGTGACTCCTAGATCTGAACTTCGGCTTCAAAAGAGGTGGTCGAGATAAAAGCAACATTTAGCTGCCATCTTCTCTCCCCTCTCCGACGAACTGCAGCTAGTGATCGCAAATCCAGATCGCAGTCCGGCGAGATCGTGCCCGCACATTCTTGCCCGTGACTCCTAGTTTCTGTGACTTACGGTCTCCGTGACTGAGATAAAAGCAGCACGTGGCTGCCACCTTCTCTCCCATCTCCGGCGACCTCCAGCCTTCCGAGACTCCAACTCCCCAGTCGTCTGAGACTCCAGTCCACTAGACTCCCGTCTTCCTAGACTCCAATCTCCTAGGCTCCAGCCTCCAGGCTTCAAGCCGATCTAGCGAGCTCCGAGCTCCGGTCATAAATATATACTCAAGCCAGCCTCTACCAAAATCGTACTCCTCGCTCCGACCATAATAATCATCACTTGGAGTAGGGGGCTACTGATGAACCCTGATTTTTGTTATATATTTATACATACACACATACACAGTCTCATACAGTCAAATATATCATATATATACATATACCAAATATATATGGTGGGACCCTCACAAAGTGACACCTATACACTTTCTTCCCTATATACTCCCTCCGTCCCGGAACAATCTTCACACTTTCCCTTTTGGGCGTCCCAAAACTTACTTCACACATTTAAAACTTACCTAAAATGGAAATGAATTTTTACTATTTCCTCCACTCATTCTCTCTCCTACATTATTTTAATACTCACAACACCATTATAATTTACTATTCTCTCCACTCATTCTCTCTCCTATTTTATTTTCACACTCACAACACTTTCAATATAATACTCCCTCCTTAAAATCAGTGCAAACAGTGTTTGTGAAGTAAGTTTCGGAACGGAGGGAGTATAACTATAACCCTCCAAAGGTAAAAAGTAATGACTAATCTCTCTCTCTCTCTCTCTCTCTCTCTCTCTCTCTCTCTCTACAATACTCTCCCTAGAGAGCTCTTCATACAGTTTATACAAATAAACACGTACTGATCCTTACGCCCGAGGGTTATAGCGGGGCAACCCCCCGCACCCCTAACAGTGTTGTTTTGCAGATCTTGTCCAAGGTGCGACGCGTCCACTGCAACCTTTGCCACCCCGGGTCATGGCGTCATCATATCCTAAGTCATAATTGTTCAAATTTATTTTCCTTGAGGTGAGTATTATACTCCCTCCGTCCCGCTATAAATCACACACTTTTCTCTTTGGGCGTCCCGCTACAAATTACACACTTTTTAAAATGACAAAGAATCTTTACTATTTCCTCCACTCATTCTCTCTCCTACATTATTTTAATACTCACAACACCATTATAATTTGCTATTCCCTCCACTCATTCTCTCTCCTATTTTACTTTTACACTCACAATATTTATATCATTATTTTTTTTCTTAATTCACGCGTATACAGTAACTGAGTAATTTCTAATGGGACGGAGGGAGTATAAATTAAATTAAATGGGAGAATGACTAGAAAGTTCTAAAAGAGGTGGGGCTTCTAACACTAGGGTCCTTGGCTAGATCAAAAAGACAAATAAAACCAGCTCAAGCTCATATCAAAAAGACAAATAAATTAAATGGGAGAATAACTAGTCTCATCAAATCTGTTATCAGAGAAGAAGAAGAACAAGAAGAGAGAGAGAGAGAGAGGTGTCTAGAGAGAAAGATGGTGGAGGGAGAGACGAGAATGTGAGGGAGGGAGGAGGGAGGAGGGTTTGTAGAGTGAAGGGGTAGAGAAGGGTTTATTTGGAATTTTGATTCGGATAAATTCTTTATATGAATTATGAAATACACTTTGATCTTATTTGTCTTATTGATTTGGTAGAAATAGGCTTTTGAAATTAATCCTTCTAAAAAAGTATCAGAATGATTGAGAAGTTCATCCACTATATTGTACTATACTTCCTCCCTCCGTTCCACCAAGAGTGTCACCCTTTTAGGGATGGCACGCAAATTAAGAAAAAAAGGTGAAAGAAAAAATGTTGTAAGTGTAATTTGAAAATAGAAAAGAGAATTAGTGGAGGAAATAGTGAATTTAAAAAGTGTTGTGAGTGTAGAGGAGAGAGAATTAGTGGAGGGAATAGTGGATGGGATAATAGAATATTAATAAAACATTTCCTTTTTCGGAAAGGTGACGCTTCAAACGGGACGCCATTTTGGGTAAAAAGTGACACTTGGAGTGAGACGGAGGGAGTATGTATTATTATTTTCACATATGAATTAATATAATAATACTGCATCTATACTATATACTACTGCATAATAATTTTTGAATCATTTCGATTTAATAAGAAATTTAAAAGGAAGTGATTTGTCCAACAGAAACTTTCGTATCAAATTTTCAAATAATAATAAATAAAAAAATTGAAAGATAAATTAAATAGAGCTCAGACTTTATATCAAAGCAAAATTGACGTGTCTACATCTCAAGCATCTGTGATGGGAGGAGAGGTTTGTTGATTTTTTTCTCAAATAATTTCATTTTAAAAATATATACTCCATCCGTTTCGCTATAAATTACACACTTTTTTTACTGGGCGTCCCGCTACAAATCACAGTCTTCCTAAAATGGCAAAGAATCTTTACTATTTCCTCCACTCATTCTCTCTCCTACATTATTTTAATACTCACAACACCATTATAATTTACCAAGGTTCTAAAAAGCGCTAGGCGGATGCTAGGCGGCGAAGCCGGGCCTAGCGCCTAGGCGGGGACTAGTAGGGGACTAATCGGGATTAGTCGGGATTAGTCAGGACCTAGGCGGGGCTTAGAACTAGGCGTTGGAGAGGGGCCTAGCGCCTAGGAGGGGCCTAGGCGCCCTTAGGCGGGGTCTTTTAGAACAGAGTAATTTACTATTCTCTCCACTCATTCTCTCTCATATTTTACTTTTACACTCACAACATTTTCTCTATTATTTTTTTTCATTAATTTACGCGTAAACAGTAACCGTGTGATTTCTACCGGGACGGAGGGAGTATATCAAAATAACTCATATTTCAAACTTTTTTTTTTCAAAATGTCTCACTTTTTGAAACTCGCTACACGGTGTAACGAGTTCAGCATGTTACCGTTGAAACACGCTACACGGTGTAGCGAGTTTGGTTTAATTAGGTTTAATCAAGCGAGTTCTAAAAAAACCTACACCACCCCCGCTGCTTACAGTCTGAAGAGAAAGAAACAAAAAAAAAAATCATTAGAGACTAAGGGAAAAGGGAGAAGGAAGAAGAAGAAGAAGAAAAAGTTTGCAATTTTCATTTTCAAATTCGATTTTTACCATCTAATCGACCAGACGTGGGCGGTTCGGTTAAACCAGCGGTTAGCCGGTTATAACCGGCGGTTTCCAACCTCCAAACCACCAAATCGGAACCGAACCGCCCAACCGTCATAACCGGTTATGGTTTTTCGGTTTTTCGATTTGTCCGGTTAATCGGTTTCAACCGTAATTTTTTTTTCAAATTAGATTTTTAACAGAAATTTTAACAGATTTAAAAAAATTAAGGAAAAAGTTAATTTTCTAACAGTTTTTGAATAAAAAAGTTAATATTTTGACATTTTTTTGAAAAAATAGTTAACTTTTTAACAGTTTCTGTTATGTTCTATAAAAAAGTTAACTTTTTTTTTTGTTTTCAATTTTTTTTTTTTGGATAAGTAAGACTATTTTAGACTTTTGTTTACTACATACAATTTTTGCAAAAAGTTATATAAAAAAAGTTATGAATTTTGAAAGAAATAAAACTTAACAGTTTTTTTTAAAAAAGTTAACTTTTAATTTTTTTTCAATTTTTTTTTTGGATATGTAAGACTATTTTAGACTTTTGTTTACTATATACAATTTTTGCAAAAAGTTATATAAAAAAAGTTATGAATTTTGAAAGAAATAAAACTTAACTTTTTTAAAAGAAACGAAAGTATATAAAAGAAAAAGGGACGATACCCTTAAATTTTATTAATTAAAATAAAATTACAAAGAGGGGGACAACCAACCTTACCCTTTTATAAATAAGGGGGGGGGACATTTAGGAGCCTTTTACCTCAACCTAACTATTACAATTAAATAAAAATAAATCTAATCTAAAGTCTAAACTAATCTAATTAAAATAAAAATTAATCTAAAACATCATTCATTCATCACTACTTTTCGTGGAGTCCTCGACATCGTATTGATATCTTGGATCCAATAGATCCTCATCATAAGGCAAGTCTTGTTGCCTTTTTTCCGCTCTAACCCAATCGCCAAGTAAAAGTTGATGTTCCAAGTTTTCACTTGTTAGTTGAGAACGTCTTTCATCCAAAACATTTCCACCAACGCTAAATGCCGATTCAACCACCACCGTTGAAGCGGGAGAGGCTAATACTTCTTTAGCAACTATGGAAAGTATTGGATAAATGTCTTTCCTTCTTGACCACCATTGTAAAACATCAAATTCATTTGAATTTGGATCTTGGTTTAATTCAAAGTTTGTAGTGAAATAAGTTTCTAACTCCACGGAAAGGTTTGATGATGAAGAAGATGAACCTCGAGAAGGACCATATTTTTTACTATACAAATTTGCAAAAAAACTATATGGATCCCCACTAGTAAAACTTGGTTGAAAAGTAGAGGAATCATCTTCATGTTGTTGACTTTGAGAAGTGTTCCCATATAAGGCATTATACTCATTAAAAAGGTTAATCAAATCAGTTTTTGTGTCTTGAACAATAATTGACGAAGGTTGATTACCACCGTCACAATCCGGATATAACTTCAAATAATAATAATAATCTACAATGCACTCTAAATCATCTAATTTAACTCGGGGATCTAATAATTTTGCAACCAAGAAGAGAGACGGAATTTTGTCAAAATATTTAAGCCATTTTTCTCTCATGTTAAAAATTGCATTCTTTTAAAATATGGCATTCTTTTAAATTGTCAAAAATAGTAACAATTGCAACACAATGCTCTAGCACCAAAACGGAAGTTGGATAATAAACTCTCGAAAAAGCCAAAGTTGCGGTATTAATTTTTTTTAATAATTCACATAAATTAATGCATGCATTCCAATGATAAGCAAATAAAGGTTCATGATAGCCAATTGACATAAAAAAAATTGCATTAGGAGATCTTTATAAGAAAAACCATCGGTTTATATTTTGTAGGTGGAATTCCACCTAGTTGAAACATCGTAAGTAAAATATTTGTCCGGCACACTTTTACTTCTTAAAAACTTTATCCATTTTTTTGTATTAGAATTTTTTCTTGAAATAAATTGAAGAGCTCGTCTAATTGGCTTAACATAAGTTTCTAATGCATCTAAACCATCTCTAACACATAAATTAATTATATGACATAAACATCTAATATGAAAAAACTTACCCCCAAGTGAGGGTTGACAAACGGTAATTAAATCGGGCAAACTAGCCGTATTAGCACCTGCGATATCAAATGAAATAGTAAATATTTTATTTAAAATACCATATTCAAGAAAAATCTCAAACAATTTCGCACAAATATTTTTCGCGAAATGCGGTGGCTCAAAATCTTTGTAAGCAATTAATCTTTTTTGTATTTTCCATGAATTATCTATCCAATGGCAAGTAACGCTCAAATAAGTATTTCTTTGTCAATGATCACTCCAACCATCGGCACAAATTGAAACTTTATTTTCTAATTTTGATAAAACACCAATTAAATTAAAAAAAATTTTATATTTTTGAACCACTCTAGTAAAATCACGTACGAGATTCGTACGTGATACTCTCGTGGCGGCGGGGTTCAAAGAAAGGCGAGCAAAATTTTCATAAAAATTACAATCTGCAAAATTAAAAGGAAGGCCTTTAACGCAAATAAATTTGGCTAGTTCATCCATATAAACCCACTTGTCAAATTTAAAAAGGACGGAAGAAGGGGAAGACGAACCTTGTGCACCCGAACCCGAGCTACATTGTTGAAATTGTAATTGAGTTTGCATATCAGAAATGCCAAGTTTCTCGGGATGTTTTGACGCCGTATGCCCGTTTAGCGTCCCATGCCCTCCGCCTCTTTTTAATGCGTAAGACGCATTACAATAGTTGCAACATGCTCGAAAATTATAATCATCATCGGCATTAATTTTTCTTTTGGTGAAATGGATGGCGAAGGTATCGCATTGCGGCTCTCTTTCTCTAGGAGGTTGTCGTTGTCCCGACCCCGACAACCTCCCCTAGCTCGGCTGCCCCTACCACTCCTAGCATTACCATTTTCAATTTCATCTTGTTCTTCTTCCTCATTTTGTTGAATATTTGGATTTTGATGATCAAAATCATCGTTGGGAGAGGAAGAACCAACATGTGACTTGCCTAAATTGCTTCTTCTTTGATTTTCAGCAATTTTTGTAAGATAAAATGAAGTTTGGAAATGAAACGGAGCTTAAAAATGGATGAAAATGACGAAAAACACTAATTTCGTTAGAAAACTAACTGAAAATGAGACAATATTTAACTGAAAATTGGATGAGAGTGAGAGTATATGTGAATATTTGAGAGTAGAAGAGAAAGAGTAGAGAGAAATAATGTGAAAATAAAATGGAAGGAGTGAGGTGATATTTATAGTTAGTTTTAAAGTAAAAATGTTTTTTTTTGTTAGGATCTGTTAGGATCCGTTAGTGGAAAGGGGGGGGGGGACCAAACTAGCTGTTGGAGTTGGGGGGAACAAATGTAGCCGTTGGGCTGTTGGGCAGCCTTCAGCGCCCACCCTAACCACTTGGGGGACCGCCTAAGAGCTTCGGCCAGCTTGGGCGGCCGCTGTAGTCTCAAGCAACAACGATCATATGACCGTTACACATTTGATTTTAAACGCCGATTAAATCGGCGGTTAACCGTCGATTTTAACCGGCGGTTAACCGGCGGTTTACCGGTTTTCAATTTTCTTAAACCGAAACCGAACCTCCCCAAAACCGGTTTCGGTTAACCGTTTTCACCGATTTTGACCGTTTTTGACCGGTTTTGAACCGGTCGGTTCGCCGGTCCGGTTGAAAAAATGGCCACGTCTTTAATCACCATTGTAATTTTATATCAAACTTTATCATTGTTCATTGTTGAAATTGAGTATTTGATTTGATTTGGGCATTTCATGTTTTGATTTTGATAATGTTGAAATATGTTATATGCTTTGATGATTTTGATTTGAATTGGATACTTCTTGAAGTAGTATCAAAAATTAGGTTTTTGCTTTGATTTGTGTATATGCTTTGTATTTAGTTTGTATATATTGAAATAATTAGGATTTTCTTGAATATTAGTATTGTTATTGAACCCAATTGTTGGAACATGTGAACTCTATTTTTGGTATATTTGAACTTAATTGTTGGTATATTTGAACTCAATTGTCGTATATTTGAAATTATGGAGTTTTGAACTCATTTTGTGGGCTTTTTTGAACTCAATTGTTAGTATGTTTGTTATTTCATTTAGAAGTATTTGATATTAAAATTGGATTTATTTTGTTGAAACAGATGGAAAACTTCGGTAATCCTGGGCCTATTGATAACTCTGTATTAACTGAACATGAAAACTACAGAGCTCGTTTTATTTGACCGGGACAGCAGGTTGCTAGTCCGCTCTCATTTCGTCGTGGTGCCTCCTTGCCGGATAGAATAGCTCCTAGGATATTGTCTAGATTAGCTGAGTGCTGCTTAGTTATGTTCATTACATAGGAAGAGTTCAGTATGATTATGGGTTGTTGGAGGCCTTGATCGAGAGATGGCGTCCGGAGACCCATTCATTTCACCTCCCGATTGGTGAGATGACATTACCCTAGAGGATATCGGCATGATTTCCGGGTTGCCGATTGATGGGGATGTTGTTACTGATGCTGACATCCCAGCTCTTATAGACTGGCGGGTGGTATGTCACCAGCTTTTAGGGGCTGTCCCATCTCCCGGAGATATGGATGGGAGTAGTCTAAAACTACGGTGGATTACTAGTCAGTTTCCACACTTTTATGACCTCGCTGATGATTTCCCCAATGACATTGTTAATATGTACACTCGAGCATATATCATGGTCGCCTTGGGTTCTACGGTGATGACTGATCGTACGAACAACAAGGTTAAGTTGTATTATCTCCCTCTGCTTCGGGAGCTTTCGAGGGTCTGGATGTACAGTTGGAGAAGTGCGTCACTGAATTTTCTATATAGAGACCTGTATAGTGCGACTAACCCTTTGATGAGCCAGTGCGGTGGATTTCTCAACATTCTACGGGTATGTTTATCTCATTTTAATGTGCATTATGTTGTTGGTTTTAAGTTTGATTTCAAATTATTGAGATTAGTTATAGTATTTGATATAGATTTTATTAATATAGATTTGGGCTTGGGAGCGGTTGCTATATGTGCAACCTAGAATTCGAAGGCGATACATTGATCCGGACTTCAAGCACATGCCACTAGGATGCAGGTATACATATATCATACGTTATTTTCTCGTCGTTATAGTTTTTTTTTAACTGTTTCTTATAATTATTCTTTTTATGAAATTTCAGGTGGACCGGATCATCACTGAATCTCAGGGAGGTTACTGCCCATAAACTGCGAGGCTATCGTGATCAGTTGGCCAAGCTAACAGATGATCAGGTTGTGTGGTAGCCTTATAGAGATAGATATGATCCGGCATACTGCACTCAGGGACATGTCGTATGGATGGCGCGGGTCCCTCTTATATGTTTTGAGAGGATAGAGTGGCATTTGCCGGATCGTGTTCTGAGGCAGTTTGGCAAGCTGCAGGGGGTCCCAGAACCGTGCGACACTCGGAGGGACTTGCACAGAGTTGATAGGCGGGGAAACAATCTTGTGATTTTGAGGTACCGCCATCAACAATACGTTGCACTTTGGGGTCAGCGGCGGAACTTACTAGCTGGGGGGATACCATGATTTCACGTTATGCATTACACTGATCCATATATGATATGGTATCGGAGCATAACGTGTATGTTTGTGCAAAACCCCATTCATATAGAGGAGGCTGGATACCGGTCAGATGCCCCTTTCCTAGAGTTCATAGTAAGTATTTACATTTTTCAAGTTATTATTTCTAGTTTTTTTAAACAAAACTTTAATTTATTAACTTATGTCTCATACTTATTTTTTTTGATATAAAAACAGGTGTAAAACCTTCAACGTATGCATGTCGACAATGAGGAGGAGGAGCATGCCAAACAAGCTGAGCTGCGAAGGTTGATTAGACACACGCTCACGGGAGTTAGGGAGCAGCAACGACTTGAGGCGGCAGCACCTCCACCACCGGTAGATCGCGTACATGGGGTAGAACCTCGATAGCGTCGGGTTAGACGTTGTGTACAACCACAACCCCAGCCAGAGCCAGATCCAGAGCCCGAAGTCCAGCCAGAGCCCGAGACTCAGTATGATGGACTCTTTGATATATATTCACAGTGGGGAGCTACTCAGGTGGAGGAGCACGAGGAGAGGATTAGATTGGAGGTTGAGGAGGGTATTTATTCAGGTCTTACCCTCGTCACGGCCCGAGTCAGGTGAGTGGGATTATTAACGATGATGATGATTTCGTTGACCCTCCACCTAGGACTTTTCACACGCCCGTGCGAGAAGTGGCTTTAGGGTTCCTTCATCATCCTCACGAGCAGATCTTCCACCATTCTCTGATCCGACTGTTACTTCATCTAGTGGGGTACGTCTTACCCCTGCTCAATTGGAGGAGTTAATTAGAAGAGTGTCTCGGGAGCGCCATACGACGAATAATTTCACCCCGTCTGCCTATGATAGAAAATATCATATGAGAAATAAGTGAAACTATTTTTTTATTTAGATGTAATAAAAATTTGTAGTATTAGTTGTTTTATTATTATTGTAAGAAAACATTTATGTATTTTCTGTATGGTTTTTTAAGGTTTTATTTCGATGTATGTTGTATGGTTTTTTAAATGTTTGTACATTTTAGTATATTTGTATATTGTTTTGAGACTTTAGTACATGTTTTGAAACTGAATCCAAGTCAAACCAAATCCAAATGAAAAACAAAGTCATATTCAAACAACAAACAACACAAACTGCATAACCAATCAAAATTACATCAAAGTCATACTCAAACGAAATCCAAATGAAATACAAAGTAAATCCAACAACTCAAACATAAATTACATGAAAAATATTCTTCTACTCCCTAATGTTTGGGTATCTACGACGATTGTGGCATTCTTGTTTGCATGATGAACACAGAGTCTTCCGTTTATCTGCTTGAAAGTCCATACAATTTCGGAAGAGTCTTGATCTAGGTCATCCGGACTTCGCAGAACATCGAAGGTGGGGATTACGGAAAAAACGTGGCACCAAACCATCCACTTCCCAATAGTCCTCATGGGGGATTGGTTCAAATGTTCCCTTTCATGTCTTGTAGTATTCCCTAATTGTGTAAAATAGAGAAACGAAAGAACGACCATCAAGATGTTGGCATGGCAACATGCAAGAAGATGAGAACATGGCATGTGATAGGCAACCCATTTACCACATGTGCAGGTACGCTCACTAAATCGGACAATTTGGATATTTCCACTTTTATCACCCTGACGTGCGGTTATCACTTGATACACCCCCATCTCATGATTTTTGAACCTCCTAACCTGATGTGTCATACCTTTCTCGCTATTCTTCAAGTATCGGTAATGAACTTTCTGGCTGAATTGATGTAGGAGATTGATGTTAGGGTTATCAGGATTACCTCCTAAGGCATTAAGTGAAAATTCATGCCTTACTTGAAAGTACTCCATACAACGGTAGAAGGCAATTTCAATAATTGATGTGATGGCATCCCACGGGCTCCCTTCATGACACCATTGAAAACCTCAGATATGTTAGTAGTCATAATGCCATATCTGTAACCACTATCGTGTGCCAATGTCCATTTTCTGACATCTAAATTCAGAAACCATGCAATTGCCTCGGGGTTAATTGAACGGATACTCTCTAAGGTAGATTTCAATTTTCTATCTTGACTTGATCTACCCGCTCTCCAAAACAGATACTTCAAACCTTCCCCTCTATGCTTATCCAAGAAATTTGCTCGCATATGTCTCAAGCAATATCGATGATGCACATTTGGCCACCACATATCTTTCGTTATAGTCTTAAGAATGCCATGATGACGGTCAGATATCAAGCACACTTCACGTCTCTTTATAATATGTCTGCAAAGAAGATATAAGAACCAACAACAGTTCATCCAGTCCTCTTTTTCAACAACACCAAATGCAAGAGGAAGTATACTGTCTTGGACGTCAACACCAATGGTAATCAGTATTACCCCTTTATATCTGCCAGGAAGGAATGTTCCATCAACAGAAATGACAGGCTGACAATGAGAGAAAGCGTCAATGCAAGGCCCAAAAGCCCAAAACACCCGTTGAAACATGTGTAATTCACCGACAGGAGGAGGATGATGAGTATACTCAACAATTGTTCTGGGGTTGTATTTTTGGATGGATGTTAGTACGCAGGGTAACCTTACGTACGATTCCTCCCAATCTCCAAAAACCTCTGCAATTCCCTTATTCTTTCCACACCATACCTTCTTATACGTAATTTCCTTTCCAAACATACCACTGATGTGTGCAATAATAACTCCAACCTTGACATCTAAATCGGCCTTAAAAAGACTAACTACTTTCCGATCAATAAACTTCGCATCTAGGATGGGGTGATCTCGACTTTCTCCAGAATATAAGCAGCAATGAGGAGCCTTATACTTGATCACTTCCCAATAACCAAACTTCCTCCTACTCACACGCACATAGAAATTGCATGGAAAATTTTTCAATAGACATTCAATTACCCATGATGTGTGAGTTGTGCTCTTTCTTACCCTGAATCGGCGATTGATGCGAATATGGTACCTTTTTATATCAAATTGCGCATCGTTCTTGCTAGAAAAGCTTACCCCTTTAGCAATTTCATGATTCTGGATCCCAAACTGGAAAACTATGTTCATTATGATAATCAAGGAAACCTTCTTCTTGTCGAGCAGAACAACCAATATCACTGTAAAAAGGATAATCTGCTCTCTCATACCTTTGATTTTTCGGCGCTCCATAATGAACCAAATGTGTTTCCACGTCATCATCAATCGGCCCATTATCACTCTCTCCCAAATTGACATCAGAATCACTACTACCCTCATGATATTCATCATCATCATCATCTAGCATTGCATCTATATCAGTGTCTTCTTCTTCTTCTTCTTCTTCATAATCTACATCATCTTCAGAATTATCGTCGTTAACATGATCATTTTGGCATGCCCCATCATCATAATTTGGTGTTTGGGTTGATACAAGTGTTTGGGTACTTGGACCAACCCCTGCATCACGGTTACCACTTGGTGAATACCCATAAATGGTCTCTGTGTGCTGTGTTTCAAATCCTGGATAACGTTGATTTTCAATCAATTTTACAACCACATACAGCTGCAAATTACCCATTCCCCCAAATTTAGCTAAATGATCGAACATTATATCCACACGCATCATCTTTAATATGGAAAGGAAAGTACTCACCAATCCTGCTATCAACAGTATGAGGACATTTATAAATGACTTTCAAATCATATTGAGACCGATCTAAGCCCGCCTTTTTATATAACTCATCAATCAACTCATTGTATCTCCATCGGCAATTAGCCCTAATTGCACATTTTGACCCTTTTTTGAAATGAGTACCATCAAATGGTTGTTCATTATCACCTCCCCAATAACACATGAAAATGATTGGACCCCCGTTCATCTTTAACCCTATATTAGAAATCAAAGTGTTAAAACCTATATAACAAAACCCTAACATTTATATATATAAAACACAGTTAAAAATTTAAATTTTATATCTAAATACAAGTGAAAACAATGATTAAGATGGTGTTAATTTATCTTTATTCTTGATCTTCAACGATTCTGACGAATTTAAATGATGTGAGAAGATTTGGGTTTTTTTTAGAGAGAATGAGAGGATATGAAAATGAGAATGAATCTGGACGTGAAAACCTTCTGTAAAAATGCCATTTAGAAATCGCTACACGGTGTAGCGAGTTCACTGTGACCGATCAAACTCGCTACACGGTGTAGCGAGTTCTTCTTTAGTTAATTACAGTAATTAATTTCAAACGCCAAACCTAATTTAATTAAACTCGCTACACCATGTAGCAAGTTTCAACGGTAACATGTTGAACTCGCTACAATGTGAGTTATTTTGGAATTTATATTTTTTAAATGAAATTATTTGAGAAAAAAAATCGCAGTTTGTAGCGGTGGAAGCTTGATTATGGATATGTGTATTTTTATGCATGTAAAAAATATTGTACTCCCTCCGTCCCATTAGAAATCATACAGTTACTGTACACGCGTGGATTAAGAAAAAAATAATGATATAAATGTTGTGAGTGTAAAAGTAAAATAGGAGAGAGAATGAGTGGAGTGAATAGTAAATTATAATTGTGTTGTGATATTAAAATAATGTAGGAGAGAGAATGAGTGGAGGAAATAGTGATAAAAACTTTCCATTTTAGGAAGTGTATGATTTGTAGTGAGACGCCCAAAAAGAAAAGTGTGTGATTTGTAATGGGACGAAGGGAGTAAATAATTATAATTTTTTATCGACCAACTTAATCTTCAAATTATAAGATGGTTTCAACTATCTATAGTATATATGGGAACGGGGTGTTACAATATAATGAACAGTTTCAAGTGTCAAATTTTTCATTTTGACCTTACTAAGTTGTTCCTTTCCCATTTTGCCCTTTAAATTTTTTTATTTTTTTAAACTAAAAAAAAAAAAAAAAAAAACTGTCCTCGAACACGAGCTTTTACTAGTATTAATACAAAGATAAAAGTTTTTATTAGGTGTCACTATTATAAAAGGGGTTATTTGCATATACCAATGAAAATTTGACACATCATAATTGTAGAAAATTGGAAACCAAATGTCATTATCCGTACAAATCTCTACTCATGATCAATTGCTAATCTGAATCAAGTATATTTTCAAATTTGCCCCCGTCTTCTTTCCCTAAATACCTCAAACCCTAAATACCTCAAACGGTGATCAACAAATAAAATAAAAATCGTCTTCTCCGACAGTGACAAAAAAATTACTTTCTCTATTTTTTTTTTATTATTACCTAGGTTTAGAACGGATCAATCCCTGATTAAGTGCACGCCCTCAAATTTTCTGAAAGTATCACACTTTTACCTTTTGTTCAAGTTCAAGTGAACATAATCATCGATTTGAGGCTGACCCATTTATGTGCAAGAGTTTAGATTTTCAACTTTTTTTTTCTTTTCTTTTCAGTTCATTGCCTTTCAAGATCTCTTTGGTGTATTATAAAAAAAATTCTCTTTATTGTATTAAAAAAAACTCTTTATCACTGCTACAGTTATTCAACTACAAAAAGAATTTCAAGCACACTTTTCATTCCAAAATAAATATTCATTTTTGTTAGTAATCGAACAAAAATGAATTTTTATATTGCAACAGATGTAGTAGAATACAACTAGTGTGCTCTCTCAAAACAAGTCATCCCAATAAAACGTCCCATTTCAAAAACAATAGAAACACAATTTAGCGGTCATGATCATCTAGATGATCTAGATGTATCTTTGATAAAAGAAAAAGAAAAAAACCATGCATGTCAAAGCAATTTTCCTTAATTGGATATAAACATGCTCCTTTAATTTCTGTCCAAATGAATTTACTATTTGATCATCTTTTATGTTTTTATCTTTAACTTATGGTAGTTAACAAAGACTAATTTAGTATTGTACGCAAAAACTCAGTCAAAACAAAATAATGTTTTTATTTTATGGTGATTATGCAAGAAGAGAGATCGAATCTTAGCGCTGATCAAATATAAGACTTTGCTTTGCCACTGGGTCTCTAAAACTAATGTTTAAAATGACACGTTGAGAGAATTGTTATGTTTAAACAAACATTTCTTAATTTCAAAGAGTTGGTGCAAAACCTACCAAAATTGACTCTCTAGTCATTTTTTGAACATCTTAATTTATTGTTTTACATAGTCTCTATTGCAAATTTGCACGTCCAACATCATAATAAAAAATATTACAACAATAATTATAATACTCCTATTTTTAGATGAATGTTAATTTTTTGAAAATTTTCGTTTTTAAATGAAAGGAAATATCATATGGTAAAATCATTAAAGATGTTTAAATATTTAATTAGTTAATAAAAGTAATTACAAAAAATGCTTAAATGTCAACTTTATTAAAAAACAACAAAGTAAAAACACAAAATCTGGGGAGAAACGCGTTTCTCCGTCGCGTATGGAGAAACGGGGCTTAGTTTGTCGCGCGACATACTTAGCCACAACAACTGGATATCCTTTCCAAAGAAACTGCGGATATCCAGAAGCTTCGAATATGGATATCGAAGCTTTGGAAGATATCCAGAAACCAAATATTTTTCCGGATATCCTTTCAAAGCTTCCGGATATCCATATTCAAGCTTCTGATATCCAGAAGCTTTGGAAAAGGATATCGAGAAAAAATATTTGGTTTTACGGATATCCTTTCAAAGCTTACGATATCCATATTCAAGCCTTCGACATCCGTGCGAAAAAGCGATATCCGCAACCGGCTAAGTATGTCGCGCGACAAACATAGCCCCGTTTCTCCACACGCGACGGAGAAACGCATTTCTCAGCAGATCGACTCAAGTAAAAAAGACTATTTCGGGTTAGCCAAAGCATTTTTTTTTTTTTTCATTGTGCAGGCAGCAACCATATATAATTTGAGGGTAAATTGTAAAAGCATAAGAAAATGATGGAGTGGACAAGGAAAATAAATCCACCCTCAAGATTAGTCCCTCAAGAATAGTCAAGAAGCACGAGATCCCTTGAAGTCAAAAGTCTTCCGATTATATATACTAGTACTACACCCGTGATAGTGTGCACGACAACATTCAATTTCTTTTAAAAAATAAATAAACACATAATTTTTAATTTTTACTCCGTATAATAGATTGTTAAGTACTCATTTTGCCTAAAATGAATATTCAAAAAAATATCACATTTGTTCTTTAAAAAAAATTTGAACATTTATTTTAGGATGAATGATTGTTAAAAAATAAAGGAAAAACTGAAATAGAAAGATTGCGATATAAAAAATATATATTAAACAATTTGGATTAGTATTTTTACAAACAATAATAGTAGTAAGATATTATATTAAGACCATCTACAACAGTTTATTGCATAAATTGCACAAAAACAATAAATTGTGCAATTTTAGTACCAATTATCTTTCACCATATCTAACATCTCGCTTCGAATTTTGAATCAAATAATAATATACTCAAAATATTCATTATTATTCATTATTTAAAATGTTTTCTGTTAATTTTATATTATTTTTGATTATATGATTCAAATTATATTATATTAAATATTATAATGTAATTTGAATCATATCGAATATTAAATTAAAAAATATATACTACAAAATTTATAATTACTATTACAAATAAAAAATGAATATTTTATCTTAAATAAAATAAAATTCAATAATACAAATAACAAATATTAAATTAAAACATATACTCCCTCCGTCCCACAATAATATGTAAACTTTCTATTTTGGGCGTCCCACAATAATATCTAACTTTCCCTAAATGGAAAGGAATCTTTACTATTCCCTCCACTCATTCTCTCTCCTACATTATTTTAATACTCACATCACCATTATAATTTACTATTCTCTCCACTCATTCTCTCTCCTATTTTATTTTCACACTCACAACACTTTCAATATAATATTTCCTCCTTAATTCCCGTGCAAAACCCAAAAGTCCATAAATCTATGGGACGGAGGGAGTATACTACAAAATTTACTCAAAATTAAAAAATTTATTATTCTTTTCTCTCTCTCTCCGTTTTTATCTAAAAATTCTTCATCTTTTTCTTCACCAACTCTAGGACCGGCTGATGAGAGGTGCAAGAGGTTCCTCTGTACTGGGCCCCAAATTCTGAAGGACCCCCATTTTATCTAGACCCATTAGGTATATAGCGTCCAAAAAAATTATTTATGTTGTGAAAAAGTAATGATCAATGTAATAAATTATTTTTGAATTTTATTGCTTAATTTTGTAAAACTTTAATCTTTATATAAAAGCACTTATATATACATATTATATTTTTTGTATTAATTTTTAAATAGGGTCATTGCCCCATAAGTTTCTTTTTTTTTAAATCTATGCTCAATAAGTTCCTTTTAATGTTGTATTATGAATGTTGTATTATGTTTCGAAAATACAACATCAATTAAGGCCATATCGCATTCGTGACCGCCACACGAGTCCGAAGCCCGTGGACCAGGCGACCCAGTTCGACCTCCGGCGACCGGATTCCGGCGATCGGCGGCCGGATTCCGGCCAAAATTGCCGGATTCCGGTGAAAATTGACCGGATTCCGGCGAAAATTGACCGAAATCCGGCATGCGGCGATAGCAGACGGCGGCGGCGTAGCTGGGCTGTGGCGGAGGCGGTGGTGCGGATGCAGTATTATGATTTTAAACTACTGCATAACTAAATGTTGTATTATACATAATACAACATGAGAACTTATGGGACATTTTAATAAAATGAAAAACTTAGTGGGAAGTGATTTGTTCCAAAAGAAACTTATGGGGCAAATTCCCTTTTAAATATTAGGGGTCCAATATTCACATTTAGCACAGGACCCCAATAATTATTGAGACGAGTCTGCCCAACTCCATAATCTCCATCAGTTTCTTCAACCCTCCTCTTGCTTTTCATCAACTCCATCTTTTTCTATTTCTTCTCTCTCATCTATACTTACGAAATTATAACAATATTGATTCTACAAATATAATCTCTTTTCTTATCATGTAAATTAAGAAAGAAAAAAAGATATACAAATTCAATTGAAACTATTTTGTTCCCGAAATTAGACTGTGAAAAAAAATTTAGAGAGAGAGAGAGAGAGAGAGAGAGAGAGAGAGAGATGAATGGATGGAGAAACCCATTCAATCCGCTGTCCATAATTCCATTGAAGATCCTCTCCCCGATTTCTCCTCTCAATCGACTTGTTTTGGAAAAGAAAAAAAAATTAGAGAATTAAGTATTTTCTTTGTGTTTTCGTTTCTATTTGTGTGTTGTAATGTTTGTTTATATTTTTTCATGTATGAAAGCATCTCCAACGACAGTTTGGTGCAGAAATTGCATCAATACTTTAAAATGGTGCAATTTAATTACCAAATATATTCCACCATATCCATATTTAACAGATTGCTTCAAATTTTACACCAACCAAATAAGAATATTTTTAGAAAATTCCTTATTATTTAATTACTTCAAATTTTAAACCAAATAAAATTCAATAATACTACAAACAACTTAATAATACAAATGAGTGATATTAAATTATATAATATATACTATCATCATTTCAAATTTCATTCAATTTCAATAAAAAATTTGGTTACTCATATTTTGAGATGGAAAAATAGTAATTTCAATTAAGATAAATCAGAAAAAGGAGAAGGGTAAAACAAAAAAGAATTAAAGAAGAGATAAAGGGATAGGGCATAGAAGTAGAGGCGTCAAGTTGGAACGGTCCCGTCGGGACGTCCCTAAAGGAATATCAATTTATTTCCGTGTCGATTACAATGCGTACACAACCCAAATATATACAATTTGTCTCCCACTAATCTAGCTAATCTCATTCTTATCTATGGTAAATAGAATGCTAATAAAAGAGAGATATATACTACAAATATCAATACATATCAATACAAAGATTATCATATCTTTCTAATCTTAATCTAATATTCTAACACACCCCCTCAGTCGAAGCGGGAGGTTGACAGACGTTGAGACTGTCCCGAAAATCATTAAAAATAATAAGAGGAAGACCCTTGGTAAATATATCTGCAATCTGATGACGTGAAGGTACATGTATGACGCGAACTTCACCTCGAGCAACTTTCTCTCGAACAAAATGGATATCCAATTCAATGTGTTTCATCCGTTGATGTTGAACTGGATTTCCGGATAGATAAATAGCGCTTACATTGTCACAATATACAAGAGTGGCTTTGTGGATAGGACAATGCAACTCAAGCAGTAAGTTACGCAACCAACAAGACTCGGATACAACATTAGTCACCCCGCGGTATTCAGCTTCAGCACTGGATCGAGAGATGGTGGGTTGACGCTTAGCGGCCCACGAAACCAAATTATCCCCCAAGAACATGCAATAACCCGAAGTAGACCGTCGAGTATCAGGGCAACCCGCCCAATCCGCGTTCGTGTAGGACACCTAGCAATCTGTGGTGGACGGATAGAGAGATAACCCAAAATCAAGCGTCCCACTAATGTACCGAATGATACGCTTGAGTGCACTCATATGAACCTCTCGAGGATCGTGCATAAACAAGCATACTTGTTGAACAGCATAAGTAATATCCGGCCGGGTAAAAGTCAAATACTGTAAAGCCCCGACGACGCTTACGTAGAAAAGGATCCGAGAAAGATGGACTGGAAAGACCACTGACTTTAGACTTAGTATCAACAGGGGTTTGGGACGGCTTACATGTTGACATCCCTGCCCTCTCAATAATGTCCGCGGCATACGTACGTTGTGATAAAAATAATGAATCTGGACGTCTCATAACAGCGATACCAAGAAAGTAACTTAGGGGACCCAAATCTTTCATGGCAAACTCCGACCCAAGTTGAGACATAATGGACTTCCGAAGTGCCTCCGAGGAAGTAGTCAAAATAATATCATCAACATAGAGTAACAAATAGGCCATGTCTGTACCTCTCCGAAAGATGAAGAGAGAGTGATCAGCTTTGCTGTGAATAAATCCAATAGAGGAGACATAATCAGCGAAACGGTTGTACCACGCCCTTGGCGCTTGTTTGAGACCATAAAGAGATTTCCGAAGTAAACAAACGTGATCCGGATATGTCTTGTCCCGAAACCCCAAAGGTTGGTGCATGTAAACTGTCTCAAGAAGATCATCATGTAGGAAGGCGTTCTTTACATCGAGTTGATGTATAGGCCACTTCTTAGATAGTGAGAGGCTTAGAACGGTTCGAATGGTAGCCGGTTTAACCACCGGACTAAAGGTCTCCCCACAATCAATGCCAAGTTGTTGAGTTTTTCCATCTCCAACTAACCGAGCTTTGTGACGCTCAAAAGATCCGTCAGACCTATGCTTATGAGTAAATATCCACATAGATCGAATGACATTAGTATCACGGGGATGAGGTACTAAATCCCACATCCTATTAGCAATTAGAACATTATATTCATTGGTCATAGCCATCTTCCAATTAAAATCATTAAGGGCGGAAATAGGGTCACGAGGAAGCGGAGATTTTGTGATGGTATTATTTAAATTAAACGGTTGTTTTGGTTTAAAAATACCGTGCTGGCTTCGAGTAACCGGACCTTTAGATGGAATGGAGACAGTATGGGACGAAGATGAAATATGCTGAGCTAAAGGGACATGAGAAGGAATAGATGGACCAAAAACTGGGCTTGAAGCTGGCAGCCCACTAGAGGTGGTAGATGGGCTAGGCGACCCAACAGAGGGACCATGTGAAGAATGAAGAGGAGAAGAGGGTTGGACCTCATGGGCCGCAGAAGAAGATGGATTAGGCTGAGAATTAGAATTAACCCAATGAGATAATGTATATGGGTTGAAAGTATCATCTAAAAAATCATAAGTATCAGGAGAAAACTTATAAACATTTTGAAAGGGAAAAGTGTTTTCATCAAAAATGACATGTCGATTGATAATGATTTTTCGTGAGGATAAATCATAGCACCTATAACCGTGATGATTAGATGGAAAACCCAATAATACACAAGGAGTAGAACGTGCTTGGAGCTTATTTATCGTAGCAGAGGGGAGAAGTGGATAACAAAGGCAACCAAAAACACGTAAATGAGAGTAAGAAGGATCTTTTTGGTATAAAATATGGAGCGGAGTTTTAAAGTCAATATTTTTATGGGGTAAAATATTGAGTAAATACGTTGCCATATCTAGAGCATAATGCCAAAAAGATGGTGGTAAAGAAGCATGGGCCAAAAGTGTGCGAATAATATTATTAATTGTACGAATTGTTCGTTCGGCTTTACCATTTTGAGGTGAAGTGTCTGGGCATGAAAATCGAAAAGAAATCCCATATTGCTTGCAAAAATTCCAAAAATGAGTATTGTCAAATTCCTTCCCATTATCACATTGTATAGTCTTTATGTCTCTCTCAAATTGAGTACGAATTAGAGCTCGAAAATGAATGAATGTAGAAAAGACATCAGATTTTTTTGAGAGTGGAAAAGTCCATAAAAAATTCGAGTAATTATCCAAAAGCAACATATAATAACGATGACCAGACGTACTTAAAACAGGAGATGTCCATAAATCACTGTGAACAATGTCGAAAGGAAAAAAAGTACTAGAAATAGATGAAACAAAAGGAACTTTAACATGTTTGCCCAAAGAACAAGCATGACATACATGTGGTGATTTTGAGTTACTACATGTAATAATTTTATTTTTTCTAAGAGATTGAATGATATTATCGCCCGGATGACCCAAGCGTTCATGCCGGCTAATTTGAAGAAGAAACAGCAAAAGCAGAAGGAGTGGAACTTGACTTGGTGAAGACATTGGTGATGGAATAGAGGTCTCCTTTACTTTCACATCTCATGAGGCGCTTCCCCGTTCGGAAATCTTTCACAGAAAATCCACAAGAGTCAAACTCAATTGTAACGGAATCATCAGTGACAAATTTTCGAACCGAAACTAAGTTTTTAACTATGTGAGGAACATGAAGAGTATTTTTAAGATAAAAAGGAGGGTGTGGTGGTTCTAACCGACTATGACCGTACCCATGAATTGGAATTGAATGACCATTACCAACAAGTATATTATGTGCACTGCTCAAATTGAAATAGGGTGCGAGATTACCTGACGAGAAAGTCATGTGGTTGGTGGCCCCAGTGTCCATGTACCATGTTGGATCCGGAGGTGTCAATCCCAACGTATGCATAGCTGCATCAATGTCAGTAGTCGAGTGTTGCGTAGAGGCAGTATATGCTTGATGAGGGCGTGGCCCAAGAACACAGGCCGAGATATGGGCCGAGTAGTATTGGGCCTTGACCTTGGATTGGCCCGACCTAGTTGTTGGGTAAGGGCGTGGAGGTGCCATCCACGACCAAGGTCATCCTCCATTCCACTGGTATTGTCCGAGATTGAGCCACGATCGGTCCCTAACTTCCGAAAAATTACCACCGCCGGCTGTCCACTGCAAATTGACCACCGCCGGTTGTCGATTTCCGCCTTTGACTTTATTCTTACCATTTTCCCCATTGCGTTTCGACCCAATGATACCGCCGGTGGTATAGGCCGCTCTTGGAGCCGACACACCGGAAAGGGTGCTTCCGAGCCATCAAAGCAGCCCAAATCGATGCCTTCTTGGCCAAACCGGCCTCCTCCCAAAGTGACCGTGGATCCGGCCCGGTGAAACCGAGGAAGAGGGTCACTTTGCCGCAACAAAGTAGCGACGCCGTTGTAGAGCTTCGGTAGAGATCTGCCCCGCCCATTTGAAGAACAAGTCGATCATTTGACACCGGTGCCCCGACGTTTTTGAGTTGATCAGCTAATTGTTTCAATTGTTGACAATAATTTGAAGCAGAAGTAAAGTCGGACATCATCGTATGGGAGAACTCCTGTTCAAGGGCCACCGCTCGGGAGTTCTTGTTATCCTGGAAGATATCATGGAGGCTTTCCCAGGCATACTGTGTCGTGCAATCTGGTTCCATGATAGTGGTGAGAAGGTCCGTAGAGATGGTAGAGTAAATCCACCCCACCACTTGTGAGTCCAATGCGGACAACATATCTTTCTCATCCTCGGTTGAAGGTTCCTTAACCTTTTTGGATGGAATAATATGGTGCAAGACCCAAGTGGAACGGGCATGAACCTTGAACAGTTCGGCCCAGGTAGCATACCGTGCATTCTCGAGATCCAGCGTGATTGCGATGTTGTTCTTGATGTTGGACACCGCAAACGCCGGATGATAAGAGAATTTTGAGGAAGGAGAAGACATTAGAGCAGAGAGAATAAAGAAGGGAAAACGATTGATTATCGAGAGAGGGAGGCACAACAGAAGAAGAATTTGCCCCGGTCTCTTGATACCATAAAGGAATATCAATTTATTTCCGTGTCGATTACAATGCGTACACAACCCAAATATATACAATTTGTCTCCCACTAATCTAGCTAATCTCATTCTTATCTATGGTAAATAGAATGCTAATAAAAGAGAGATATATACTACAAATATCAATACATATCAATACAAAGATTATCATATCTTTCTAATCTTAATCTAATATTCTAACAGTCCCGTCCCGCCATACAAATGGGACGGGATGGGATGGAATATTTTAGTCCCGTCCCGTTTCGTCCCGTCCCATCTCGTCCCGTTTCCGTCGCTAGACAACATAGTGCGGTCCCGCCCATCCCATCCCGTCCCGCATATACTACCTCGTTCCTTATTCTATTCAAATTTCCCTTGCTTGATGTATGTGCATTTGATTGTTATAACCGGATTGAAAAATTAGTTGGAGCATTTACTAGGTTTTGATCTCTTTTTCATATCGAAGTAAATAGGCACTGAGCCGCTGATCTATATTTTATTAAAATTTGCTATATTAATACACTGGGAGGTTTAATTTTGAATCTCATGGTGTTTGACAGTTCAGGAACAACTTCAATGAAATCGAAACTGATTCCTTATTTCGACTCAGCGCCTGTGAGATCCGTTTCTGCTTTAGCTCATCAGATTACTCCTGTGATTTTCATAATGATAATTTAATTATCCCCAGAACATTGACTCTATTTCCCAATTCGTCAGAATCATGCTACAACACCTTGAGCAGGGATATCAAGCATAATTGGGCCATGGCCTTGGCCGGCCGTGGCCTTGGCGCCTAGTCAACACCTATTCCCTCTTAGTCAACGGGTCCTGCATTGTCCCGCTGGATCCCGCGTCCCGAAAATGAGACAGGATGGAACAGAGTATTTTAGTCCCGTCCCGTCTCATCCCGTCCCGTCCCATATTCCCGAATTAACGGCTCTACATAGAAGAGATAAAACGGAAAAAATAAAAGATAGCGCATCATTGAAGCTGCGCCAGATTTGGCGCATATAAACTGGAATGCTGAAATAAAGAAAGAAAATGAGAGCTACAGTTAGATTCCGATAACTTGTGGGAAGGGAGTCACGGAAATCAAGAAGGACATTTGAATTCTACTCGTTCTAGGCAAATCAAGTTGATCTGCTTTTGTTTATTTATGAAGACATTTACTATCATGTCACCTTGTTTAATGTCCGTTTTACAAATAAATGGTTCAAATTAGAAATCATTTGGATAGAGTAGGTGATATTTTTGCAATTAATAGAATAGACGTGGATAAAATTGTAAAATGTCATTTGATCTTACAAATTCAAAATCTGCCACCTCATCATCTAAATTTTCCTCAAATTTCAAAATTAAATATCTCAATATCTATAAGTCGAAAAAAATAATTCGAGAATACTATTTTTCTCGTTTCGACGAGACGAATCAATGTGTAATTTTCAACATTGCACTTGGATTCAGTAACTAATTACACATGAATTCAGTAGCTACTAATCTACTGAATTCACGTGTATTTTGAACATTACACTTGTATTCAGTAACTAGTTAGCTACTGAATCTATGTGTATTTTTCAACATTGCACTTGGATTCAGTAGCTAATTAGCTACTGAATCCATATGTATTTTGAACATTGAATTTGGTAACTAGTTAGCTACTGAATTCATATGTATTTTTGAACATTGCACTTGAATTCAGTAGCTATTATGATGTTGAATCCATGTATATTTTGAACATTACACATGGATTCAGTAGCTAGTCAGCTACTGAATCTATGTGTATGTCAAATAATTCACTTGGATTCAGTAGTTACTTATCTATGTCCATATGTATTTTGAACATTTGATTCAGTAACTAGTTAGCTACTGAATTCATGTGTATTTTGAACATATTACACATAGATCCAGTAGCTAGTTAGCTACTGAATCCTTGGGTATTTTTTAACATTGTACTTGGATTAAGTAGCTAGTTAGCTACTGAATCAATATGTATTTTCGAACATTACACTTGGATTCAGTAGCTACTTAGCTACTGAATCCATATGCATTGAGTAACTAGTTAACAACTGAATCCATTTGTATTTTGAACAAGGTTCTAAAAAGCGTTAGGCGGATGCTAGGCGGCGGAGCCGGGCCTAGCTCCTAGGCGGGGACTAGTCGGGATTAGTCGGGACCTAGGCGGGGTTTAGAACTAGGCGTTGGAGAGGGGCATAGCGCCTAGGCGGGGCCTAGCGCCTAGGCGGGGCCTAGGCGCCCTTAGCCGGCGGGGTCTTTTAGAACACTGATTTTGAATATTGCATATGTATTCAGTAGCTATTTGTATTTTGAACATTATACTTCGATTCAGTAGCTAGTTAGTTACTGAATCCATGTATATTTTGATCATTACACATGGATTCAATAGTTACTTAGCTACTGAATCATGTGTATTTTGATCATTACACATGAATTCATTAGATATGTGTATTTTAAACATTGTACATGAATTTGGTAGCTAGTTAGCTACTGAAATCATATTTATTTTTGAACATTGTACTTGGATTCAATAGTTAGTTAGCTACTAAATTCATATATATTTTGAACATTACACTTGAATTCAGTAGCTAATTAGTTACTGAATTCATGTGTATTTTAATCATTGGACATATATTCGGTAGATACTCAGCAATTGAATCCATGTGTAACATTACAAATGGATTCAGTAGCAACTGAATTCACGTGTATTTTGAACATTATATATGGATTAAGTAGCTAATTAGCTACTTAATACAAGTGTATTTTGAGAATTTCATTGTTGTTCAACATTTTTTTTCAAAACTCTATTCATGGATGTAGTTTGATTAGTCGCGACGATACGAGAAAAACAGTAATCTCGGATTTTTTTCGACTAATAGATTTTGAGATATTTAATTTTGAAATTTGAAGAAATTTTAAATGATAACGTGGTAGATTTTGAAAAGTGATGATCAAATGAAATTTTTACGTCCCAACTTTCACAAAAACTACAAAAATGCCACAGCTTTTTATAAAAATACATTTAATCTAAACCATTAATTCATTTTAATCAAATGGTTGTGATTGTTTTCTTGGTTCTCATTTTAAATAGGTTTTCATTTGATCACCCTCATATATATATATATATATATATATATATATATATATATATATATATATATATATATATATATATATATATATATATGTTAGTGTCAAAATGATGCAATTGTCTACGTCTCAATTTCAGATATATTTTCAAAATGTTGCATCTGAATTTGAGCTAATATTTTGTAAAAAAAAAAAAAAAAAAAAAAGTCTTTAAGCAATAAATCAATTTTAAATAATTATAAATCCGTCTATTCTAATATTAATAGCTAATCCCCTAAAATAAAACAATGAATGAAAATTAGGCCATGCATGCATGATGGACCGAGAATTGCTCCTTGCAAATTGTTGCTACTGCGATCCAACAGTAAATAGCCTTTTTTGTTTTTTTTTAAATCAATGGCTGATATTAATTTAACTTAATTTGCACACACAACATTACATCATTTACAACTTCATAAAACTCCGATTTGTAATTATGAACAAATGGTTCATCAAGTATATATGTACCCAGAAATATATGAGAGCTATATATATGAATTTGCACACAAATCTCGTGTTCTCCTATTTGTTAAAAGAGAGTTGAGAGTAATTTACTTCTGTGCCGGAGGTGCAGGAGGCCCGTAATACGTAGGAAGTCTGACCCCTTCTTCTCGGCCTCGTGCCCTGCCCAGAAGATAACATGCAAGTGCCGCGATCAAGAAGATGAGTATCACTGGAAATGACACAATGATGATGAAACCCATGATTCCTTCCTTTGGGTAACGCTCGCGACTTCTTCAATCTGCTTGGCTAAAGAAAGAAAGCGAGAAGATATATAAACTGATCTTAGTACGAAAAAAAAAAACAGAATAATCATACAGTGCAATATCCAATTTTGTTCAAAGTGAAAAGAAGCAGAAAATATAACTCATAAGGGAAATATGGCTTTATTCATTACAACCTTGCCTTCAATATATATATAAAGATTTTGTCCTACTCTTCTTATTGTCAATTAGTTTTGAGATGAAACCCAAACTTTACCGGATTTGAGGGTACACGTAGAGGGGAATCACAAGTAAGAAAAGGGAGTCTCTTGGTGAACTGTTTTTCACCAATTCAATTCACGTTTTAAGACCGTTAAACCACATAACTTGTTGAAAATTTATATATGAATCATCCTTATATCACTACAAGGAAAAGCCAAATTAGAGACGAAAAATTAGAGACGAACAGAGTCTGTAGCTAATTTGGAGACAGATTAGAGACAGACTCAAAAATTAGAGACAAATTCAAAATCTGTCTCTAATTTAGAGACGGATTTTGAATCTGTCTCTAATTTAGAGACGGATTTTGAGGAGGCAACTTCGTGTTTAAATGGATCTAAGACATCTGGTATCAGACTACATAGCAGTTGTGATGTCGGTCATTGGATTGTGTTTGAGGGGCATGATGGTGTTTTGACGCTCTCCCCTCCCACCATAAGTGAAACCTATTTAACTAATGGATGAAGTGGACCGTTGGATAACTTACTACACTACGATCATAAGGTGCAGAAAATCCTAATCCGGTTGAGATATAAAGATAAGAAAGCTACTCTATTGTGTAGCCCATTACACATGAATTTGAGGTATCATAAATCAAAAACTTGGACAGGAATGAAAACAGGAAAGTGGGTAGTCATTTAAATTGAAAGAATATAAAAAAAAAACGCAGAAAGTGGAATGGAATTCTATCAATAAACAAACATGAACTAATTTCAGTTAAAATTTCCATGAAGCAAAAAAAGCTACGCAAAACTTACCTATACACCGGCGACCAACCCCCCGCCGGCGGGAGTGTGTGATGGAGATGGGAGAATGATTGATATGGTGGATTTCCTAGCACGAAATATGTGGAATAGGATAAACAAACAAGTCAAGAAAAGAAACAAGTTGCCAGTATTCGTACCAAGTATTATGTTAAGCCACATAGTCAGAAAATTGACACTTTTGTCCCGTGGCGGATCAGAATTATTTGTTAGCCTGGACTAAAATATTTTAATATTATAATCAACTATATTTGATCCTATAATTACATAATTAAACATTAAAGTATATCAAAATTAAAAAAAAATAAAATTAATTGTAATAATTTGATTACTGGACTGTGAAGCACAATTAAACCACATTTTTAACATTTTGTTGCAACTTGCTTTAAAAAAACAAATTAAGCTCACAAAAACAGTAACAAAATCTTGCTCACGAAATTATAAATGTAATGATTTTATTGCTGTTTTTAATTAGAATATGGCAGGTTCACTATTGACGCAACAATAAAATATCGACAATTCATTTTATAACCAAGATTTTGTTACTTTATTTTGTGCCCCTAGCAAAAATAAAATAAAAAAAATAAAAAAAATCATCATTTTGTAGCAACTTCTGGAGGGCCAGATAGATCAAAATTAACACATTCTTACCATATAATATCCCATTTTCAACTGCAAATATAGAACAGACAACTTGTCACAAATTGGCAAACAGTGAAGGCCAATGTTTGTGTGTGCGCAAGAAAGTCAAAATTTACCAAATTTTTCAACATACAGATCCACAATTTTCAACTGCAAGAACTTAAACAGACTAAGTTATGATTGCTCACTATTCATCCATTCTTCACCTTCTTCCTCTGTAAGATCTCTCCCCCCCCCCCAACCCACACAAACACACACACCATCTTTGTTACAGATCGGTCCAAGTCGCTAGCATGAAAAAAAAAACATTTACAGAAAACTTAACGACATCCGTTATCTGCCAAAACAAAAATTGTGTACAAAGTTATCTCTATTGATCTACATTAGCATCTCCAGCCTCCCTCCCATCTGAACCAACCTTCACCTTTCTGTACCCACAGCAAGAACAAGACACAACCCGGTGATTGAAATACCATTTTTTGCATTTTCAATCACTTTTCAGTTACACTTTTATCCCACGTAAATGGAATTTCTACGCATCTAATACATGTGCAAGTGAGTCTAGTAGAGTGAAAGTTGTGAGCTATTTACCCAATATCAAACACCTCAAAGATAGATGATGATCAGTAAAATCTGTCTCTCTGAGCACTGTTAGTTGTAAATGGCTGATGACGAAGGGTTGCGGGACCCAGGTACGCTTTCGGTATTGCCAGCTGGCTTGTTGGAGAGTCGGCGTTTGTAGCGTTTAAGGACAGATGCTAGATTTTCTTTTCCTTTAGGGAATGCCACGTCACCGGCTGCGGTTCCGGTTCTACCCTTTCGGCAAGAAATTGCAATCTCCACATCTTTGACGATCTCAAGGAGTGATGATGCAGTGGTGCTTCTCCCTCTCCCCTGTTTTGCAGGTGGTGGCAAGCTTCCGTTTGAAATACGCGGCGGTGATCGTTGTTGCTGGTGTGATGTAGGAAGTTGAAGGCAGAAGCAGTGGTTCATTGGCGGGCGGGATTGAGAAAACGCCGGATCAATAACTCCCTGCAAAATAATAGCAACCAGATAAAACAATTACTAAAACCATAATATGAATTTGCTACGTTTGGAAAACGGTCAATACGGGCAGTGATCGTTGCTGGTGTGAGGCGGGCAGTTAAAGGACTATTTTACCCCTAAAAAATAAATAAAATTTGGACTTTACATTGATGAGTGAAATAGTCATTCAGGGGTTAAATAGTCATTTTACTTGCATAAAATTGACAAAAGGGGAAAAAAGTGACAAAAAACAAACTTTTGGAGGGAGGGGGAGGGCAGTGAGACATATCTAAACCTTAGTGGCCTTTTTTTACCACTTAAGAAACCAAAGCAAGTAAATGACATTTTTCTCCAGTATAAATAGAAATGCAAAAAAGCTTCATTTAACGAAGGGCAAAAATAGAAATGCAAAAAAAGTAAACAAAGAAACTATTATGTTTCTTAAACAGAGATTTGTCTAGTTGGCAATATAAATGGGGCGGATGGAATAATTAACAAGAAAATTTACCTGAAGACGGTTGAGAACATAAGTGTATTTCCCCCATAGCTCTGGTCTGCTTTCCATGAGAGAAAGCTCAAGAACACGACGAATACACCAAACACCAAAGCTTATTATCAGATCAACTCTCCAAATACAGCCCTCCCCACAGTTGGGAACTGAAGTAACCGAAAACTGAGACTCACCCATGTGAGCCACCCGGTTCATCTCCTTAGTTTCAGCTTCAAAAAGAAATCTTTCCCTAGCAGCTACACAATCAATAAGATCCTCATCCAGCCCACCATTTTGTTTGAACAACCAATCAGATCCTTCTAGCTTTAAGAGCTTCATAATGCAATGTCTGAGTGACTGAAGAAGCTTCGCTTCAAAATCCACTGCAGAATCAGTTTCTTGAGAAACTGAATGATGCCGACTCCCAAGCCCTTCGGTTCCTGCAGTCCTGGCATTCCCAGCCACACCAAATTGTTCAAAAGGTTGCCTAGACCACAAGGAATTGTTTGATTCTTGATTGAGACGGTAAGGAACATTGTCTACAGAAAAAGGAGCTCCCGCCCTGTATGAAGTGCTTGAGTATAAAGATTGATCAATCATTTTTCGACCAAGTGTCCCATATTTTGCACTGTTATTTACTGGAGAACCCCAATCAGAAGATAAAGAATCCTGACGAGTAAGAAGAAGAGAAATGTCCGGCATACTATGGAATTTTTTCTCGTTTACCTGACTAGACATATTTTCAGTCGGTCCACCGGAGTAACGATCATATGACGTTCTTTCAGGTTGAAATGAATTATTTCTCGAGACAGGATCCGGAAAACCTGGTGGCTTTGCGGGTGTTGCCCCATTTTGCGGTTTTTGCGAAGAATAGGTCAATGGAGCTTTGTAGTTTGTTGAGACCAATGATGGGGATTTTGGAGGCGCTAACGGTTCTATTTGATTGTTCAAATAATTAGAACCTCTTTCTTTACTCATCTGGTAGATAAGAGACTTCATCTGGTATCCATGAATAGTAGCTGGCTGATCATCATAGCCAGCAGACAGTTGGGGAAGGCGCATTCCACCAGATGACGGTGGAACACGCAGACTAGAATACCGCCTCTCACTGCAGTCCAGAGCATTTCGCATGGAGTTCTGCGCATATGCATCTAGAAGTTGTACCCGAGTGGACAACATTGAAGTGGGCCCCCTTTGAGCCCCATAAGGTGATGACTCTACAGGACTCTGCATCCATTGTTGCCGCGGCGACTCGTATAAACTTGAATTGATCAGCGAATTAGACGGTAGATATCCACTGAACTCCTTACCACTGATATCAGCTTTGAGTGTCGTGGGCCCAGGCTTTGGGCCCACCTTTATATCGATTCCCAGTAACTCATCCAGCTTCCTTGTCTTTGCATCTTGTGTTAGTTGACCATGGAAGTCAAACAGCTGCCCCCAGAACTCATCAAGATTTGCAGCTAATTGACGTCTTGCAGCACGGCCCAGTCCTACTAATCTCGAAAGACTTCCGGTCCCACTCCCTAAATCATCACCCTTTAAACTTAGACTCCTAAATGATCCGGGACCCTCTGATGTTAAAGATGGGCTGGTTACTGGCACCGTTTCGCTGTTTTTCTCAATTTGTAAATCTCCTTCAAATCTGTGTGTCTCTTCGGCTAACTCCACCTGTTCGTTCTTCAGGGTCCCACGACTGATTGATTCTCCATCCGAAACCTCGCATGGAATTACAGAAGCTGAGCCAGGGATCATTTCCACCGTAGTAGCAGTATCCTCCGATTGACTCTCAAAAGGTCTTGAAAATGCAAGACCGGAAAAGTTTTCTTCAATGGTAGTCAAATGGGGCCCGCTATCAGAGTCCATAATGACTTCAGGTAAACTGAAATCAGGAGATAGAGCTGAGAAATCCGGATTATTTTCTGACGGTTTCTCAAATTTTAATGTGGATTCTTGTGTTTCTTTGGAGTCATAATCATCGCTTCTATATCTTGTTTCATTGAACTCACTTCTGTCTCTCTCAGCAAATGACTCCAGCACCGGAGCTTGTACGTCCCAGTTCCATGCCGGAGTATCTGATCTAGAACTTGCTGACTTTAATGGAGTCGCTGCTAGCCAAAGCATCAGACAAAGGGAGACAGTAGCAGTTATAAGAAGAACAACATAAAAAACCGGCATGCTACTACTCCCTATGTTCCACCTTAAGTTGCTAGCCCAATCACTATTTCCAAATACCATCTCAATAACAAAAATAATTTCAAGACCGAGCATCCCAATAAACGTTACAAGAACTAAGAACTCCACAAACTGAGAAATTTTGTGAACACCCATTACTGATCTTGAGACGGAAACTCGAAAAAGAGGGATAACGGAAGATGGAAGTAACAGAGCAACCATTATCTGAGTAAATATCAGCAGTTGATATGTACCTTCAGCTCCAGAAGTCCATACACAACAAAGGGCAGGTATAATAGCAATCAATCTGATCGTTGAATGGTGAAGCCAACCAGGAATATCAAGTTTGAAAAAGTTTTTCAGGACTACTTGCCCACCGAGTCTCCATGTCAATGCTGTAGTGTGATTGGAAAGTAGCAGTACAAGTATCAACGCAAATGGTGCCATCAAACTCTTAAATACCTGCATATGTTTTCAAGAGGTCATTCTATTTGTATGTACTCAAAACTGATACTCCCTCCATCCCATTTATTTTGGCCTCTAGACAAACTCTGCTTATTTGAAAAATCTTAATAATTGTTTTGTTTGATTTTCGCATTTCATTTATACCCTTTTTACACATAAATCACCAAAAACATGAAGAATGCCAACTTTTTCTCACAAATCCTAGGGTATAACATGAAAATAGATTTGGAGCTCCAACCATGAGGGAGTACTACTCAAAACTAATACTCCCTCCGTCACATATATTACAAATAAATAGGACTGAGGGAGAAAATAAATTAATGCGAAGAACTCGCTGATAAAATTGGCTTGGAACCCAAACCTGATCCATGAGTGCTAGAGCGTCTTGAAAAGTGAGCAAAACAAGGCCTGTACTGTAAAATACATTTGCTGCTGAGTTTATAAGCACATAGTTCACCAGGAAAATGCCGCTGAAGATGCATAGAATGGCGAAGAAATGGTCATTACACAAAGTTCCCTTTGAAACAGAAGTTATTCCTTCCTCTTGCTGCAAGAATATTTAGAAACTCGTCAGTTTGACAAGAACAAGTTCATACACAAAATTTGAGCTTGAGTTCCATAGTTTTTACTTTTTAGTTCATACACAAAAAAACTCGTCAATTTAAAATCAGATACAGGTCAGACGAGTATATAATAAAAATAGAAACAGCAAGAAGGACCTTTTCCCCAAATACAGTAAGCTTTTCTATAATATTAGACAATTTAAGCTGCAACCACCTAAACTTCAAGTTTCTTTGGAACTGAAGCACTCACTGATGCATAAAATGAAGTGCTGATTTCCAATTGGTTTGTCACAAAGGCAGAACCCATTTTAAGATTTAAGCTACATCTGTCCACTGTTTTTCAAAGCAAGTTTTCTCTTCCAAAAACATCATAATATTCTGAATGTCAAATAAAATGTAATATTACCGCGATTTGAAAGAAATATATTTAATTAAAACTACATTATTTAACAATTATCTTCTTTTGAGATGCCTCATCCTACACGGGTGTCGACCCTGGTTTCATCTTAGTAGAAGTTCTCGGGTCCAACCTCTCTCATGACAGGAAATAATTGGCTAGATGTTACCGAATCAATGAAACATACTGGTAAGAAACCAGAAAATTTTGATTCCAGAGAAACATAAATAATAGAAAAATAAAAGAGAACACACTTGCAAGCATATACATACTGGTGAGAGAGACAGAGAGGGAGAGGGAGAGGGAGAGGGAGAGGGAGAGGGAGAGCGAGAGAGAGAGAGAGAGAGAGAGAACCTGGACAATTGACGAATGAAGATAAAAATTGTGAGGCATAATGCTTGATCCAAGAAGACTCATCAAAGCAAATGCACTTTCCCCACTCAATTTTGTCAGTGTTGTCCAACCCACGGAAAGAGGTATCTCTGGTTGACTGCCAAGCACTCCAAGAAGATAAGAAAGCAGTACAAAGCTTGCCAGGCACACACACAGGAATTTCACTCTAAAGTTCACCTGAAACAAGTGTGGAAACATAAAGCCAAGCTCTATTGTTGATACAAATGCGTATTTTCCGTCAGAAAGTAATTACCAGCAACAATTTAGTACGTAAAAGCTTACCAGGAAGCTGGAGACGAGAGGAAACAGAAATGCATCAACGGAAGTCAAAAGGACACAAGCAAAGAGGTCCACACCAAACAAAAGATTAAGCCCATGCGCGGTGCCCAGTATCTATCAAAATAAGTGGGATGCATCAATTGCAAATAGGATGACTTCAGAAAAAAAAAATTGAGGATATATGACTCAGCACCCCAATTATGAATAAAGAAAAATTACCATTGAAAGGTCCAAAGCAATCATAGATAGCTCAGCTTGTGCTCCAAGGAATATGCATGTGACCATGTCATACTCTTCACTGCACATCTGCCACATTGCAAAAATTTGAGAAAAAATATGGGTTAATTGACACCCAGCAAAAATGAGTAGCAGCATACAGTGATTACATGACAGCTGAAGGAGGTGAAGAAGGCGTAGGGGTAAAAAAGTAACATGCCAAAAACGAAAAAGCACCTGTGCAAGATCTCTTCCAGTAACCACAGCAACAGAGGCTGACAGATACTGACAAAGAATTGCAGCAAAATTGAAAATGAGCATTAGTATAATCAAATCATATCCAAAACGAGCTCCCCCTTCAACAGCTGCAGCCCATTTTCCTGGATCAATATATGCAATTGCAATGAAAAGTACAGGCACGATAGCAGAAAGAAGCCGCTGGGTCATGCTTGGCTGGGGAAGATTTGTAGTCCGCTCAGCCTCCATCTCAAAAAAGAAGTTTATATATTTCACCAGTAGTTAGCAGTTACAACTGAAGAATCTTCCACCAACAAAAAGACAAAAATTTTACATAGCAGCTTTGTTTGACCACACGTTTCACTATTATGACAACCTCCAACTGTTCTTTAATGTGGAACTAGCTATCCAAAAGTTGACCAAAGTTGGAAGTAACCATTGAAGAAACAGGGCAATCTTAGTCGTCAAACAGGTGATGCAATGTACTTCCCCAGATTAATTTACTAGATGATGCTCAAAGAAAACTAATCACGTGAAAACTGGTTGACATAGAAAGATCTTGACACTGGTTGTTGTTACAATCATAACCAACTTCATAACAATTTGGCAGTATATTCATGATCTATTATAACCTTCGTCCGCATCATGCCCATTGCTAGAGGAGTGATTGATCAAGTGAAAAACTTCTTCCCGAATTAACCTTGAATACAAAAAAGAGACAATAATATTTGTGATTCACGAGAATAACTCCATATAATATACAGTATATATATATATATATATATATATATATATATATATATATATATATATATATATATAGAGAGAGAGAGAGAGAGAGAGAGAGATAACAATCATGATTAAAAAAAAAGTAGATGAAAATATAAGATGAAATTATAAGATAAAAAAAATTGCATCCAAAATTCACACATCTTATATTATGCTAAAACTAATCTTAATTAGGAACTGAGCAACCATGTTAAGAAATTATAAATAAACTAGATTACGGAACAACTCCAATGCATTAAATATCTAAAACACATTAAGAACTTACCTCGAGGTATAGACGAAGTGTATTGCATTACTCAAGTAGACATTGTACCATGAGGTATAGACGAAATGTATTACTTTACTCAATTAGATATTAAGGACGCCTACGCAAACAAACTTTATAAATGCAACAAAAACTTAACAATTTCATTAAAACCAAGAAAGGGATGCCAATAGGGGATGGTATTATTACGGATAAAAGTATAATTGTACTAGAAAACTTAATGTTCAGAAATTGAACACTTTCAAGCACCACTTAATGCTAAATCAAAGAAACAACTAATGGAACAGAATTTTTCAATAAATCTACACAGCATCCTGCTTGAGATTGAAAAAATAATTCCTATCTTGCTACCACCAATTAACAAAAAGATTGTCCAAATGAAATAACAGCAATCTTTGCCAGTATGATATAATCACAAACAAGAAAAGGGAAATGACCTTATACTGAAATATACAAAACAAACAAAAGTGCAAAAATTAACAATACTCACTTTACAAGAACCCAGATCTTAACCATCATAATCACGGCGCCAAACAGGTTGTCAGCATCTAAAACCTCAAATTTCAAGAAACAGGGCACCAGTCCAAAACCCTAAAAACAAACCCAAAATAAATTTATCCGGATCTAATACTAAATGAACAACCAGCAGATTAGATAAATTGACGAAGATAAACAAATACCCATATGACAAAAAAGTCAAAAAAAAGTCAAAATAGACCCTTCATAGCTGACCCCCTTAGGGTTTTGTTCCTAAAAACTGAAAACTGCAGAGTACTACCAGTACCTTGTAATACTTGTTTCAGGAGATTTCCTTTTTGGGTCCGAGCCAATCCAATTCAATCCAATCTTCCAATAACCCTCTGCTCCTCCTCGGAGTTAGATCAGAGGCTTTTATGAAGCCACACGTTTATTGCTATCTGGAGAGAGAAGAGAAGAAGTTTTGAGAAGTTGGAGAGAGAAAGTTTGTGTCTATCAGAGCTGTGGCTGTGTGTGACAGAGAGAGAGATGAGAGAGAAATATTTAACATTTATATATACCAGAAAGAGAGAGAGAGAGAGAGAGAGATGAATGAAAGAAGGGGGAGGAGAGTGGAGTCATGGAGCCATCTTGGAGGGAGAGAAAGGGTAATAAGTGTCTAGGGAAAGATTTCACTCACAAAAATGTGCGTTTTGAAGAACGAAAAAATAAGTGAGAAAGAAAGAGAAAGGGGAAAGAAGAGAGAGAGAGAGAGAGAGAGCGCGAGAACTAGGAAAGTTTAACGTTTCCTTTGCCTTTTTTTTTTTTTTTTTTTTTAATTTATGGGCCTTTAGATACTACCTCATGTAGAAAGTTTTCACTTTTCAGTACATTTTCACACACTTCCTTCTCTCTCTCTCTCTCACACACACACACACACACACACACGCTTATTCTGTCTCTCTCTCTCTCTCACACACACACACGCTTATTCTTTCTCTCTCTCTCTCTTTCTAAATTTTTTATTTTTCTAGGATACTTGGATTAATCCGGGATTTGGAACTCCTTGCTTCGCACCATTCCAGCAGTCAAAAATTGTGATAAAATTAAATCTTATGGCAAATACAAAATATAAAACATTTATAGTCAAATAATTTACAATTATTTTATATGTTTATAAAAGTTTATTAGTGCGCGTAATAGTGTAAAATATGTTTATGCATCTAAAAAAATATTAATGCAAATAATAATATTACCACAAATATATAATATAGTATTAGAGATCTGATTTATTATATACTCCCTCCGTCCCACCCCACTTGACACTTATTTCCATTTTGGGCCGTCTCAGCTCACTTGACACTTCCCAAAATAGCCTACTTTTTATAATTTTATATTCACTCTACCCCACCACTCATTCTCTCTCTTCATTTTCCACCACTCAATTTATTCAACCAACACTACTATTTATCCCACTCATTCTCTCTCTTCATTTTCTACCACACATTTTTTTTATTTTATTCTTTTTTCTTAGTTTTCGTGCCCACCTCAAGGGTGTCAAGTGAGGTGGGACGGAGGGAGTACACCACAAATATTTCATATTTTGTGATAAAATAACGGTAACACTACAGAGCAATTCCAAATATAATTAATCCCACAAAGTATAGAATTGTTGGATTGAAGTGGGTACTTTTTCAAAATAATTCACTGCATTTACAATGGTTATTTCATGCTTAAAGTGATAAAATATCTTCACTCTGACTTATATTTTGTTACATGTGAGTACTTTTGTTGTGAGGGTAGTTAAGTAGGGTGATCATGTGAAGTTTTTAGAGATTTATGGCAATTTTAGTGTAGATTTTTCTTCCAAAGTAGATATTTGTTGATTGAGTCCGGAAGATCCTTGAGGTTTATTTCGAGAGTTAGTCTCCTGTGAGAATAAGGGGATCTGTCTCATGCATGAAACGAGTCGACCCATTTAAAACAGGTATTACGTTTTAAATGGCAGCTCATGCCTTTTAAAACAGGTATTACGTTTAGAAAAAGTAATAGTTACCATCTCTTAATGTAATGACTGTATACATATAAAGTAACATTGTTAATAAGTAAACGTAATACCTGTTTTAAAAAAATAAAAGCTCGTTTTTTACCCATTTTTTCAAATGTAATACAAACTATATGTATTACATTTGAAATGTAATAACTTATTTTAGTTATAATAAGTATTACTTTTGCCAAACGAAGAAAACATAGGAAAAAACACTATTACTTTTCTGTATATATGTATTATTTTTACCCATTTTTTCAAATATAATACAAACTATATGTATTACATTTGAAATGTAATAACTTATTTTAGTTATAATAAGTATTACTTTTGCCAAACGAAGAAAACATAGGGAAAAACACTATTACTTTTCTGTATATATGTATTATTTTTACCCATTTTTTCAAATGTAATACAAACTATATGTATTACATTTGAAATGTAATAACTTATTTTAGTTATAATAAGTATTACTTTTGCCAAACAAAGAAAACATAGGGAAAAACACTATTACTTTTCTGTATATATGTATTATTTTTACCCATTTTTTCAAATGTAATACAAACTATATGTATTATAATACAAACTATATGTATTACATTTGAAATGTAATAACTTATTTTAGTTAAGTATTACTTTTGCCAAACGAAGAAAACATAGGGAAAAACACTATTACTTTTCTGTATATATATATATTACTTTAATGTATACAAACTATTACTTTATATGCATACAATTATTACATTATGTTATAGTAACTATTACTTTTCACAAATCGAAAAAAACAAGAAATTCAGGGACTAAATTGGAAATATGGAAATTTTGGACGAATTTGATTTATAAAAATTCATGGGCTAAAGTGAAAAATAAAATCTCAAAGAGCGAGGTGCAAAAGATTTTTTTATAGTGGCCAAAGTGCGACGGTACAATTGCGAGACGAAACGAATACCAAATTGGTCCAAACTAGGCCAAGGCATGGTACGGCATTGCCACCGTACGGCCATGGTCGAGGCGCTTGGGGGCTGCAGGGGGCCAATTGGGGCCAAGAGTGTTGGTGAAATTTGGACCAAGACATGGAATGACATGGGCGGGCGCTGTTTAGAACGGGTGTGGGTGTGGTCGAACCCATGGATCCGACCCGTCTCATGGATGAGACGGGTAATATTGTTCTCACGCGAGTTTTTGTCTTATTTCGACACGTTGAAGTAAAGTCAGTTATGAGTTATTTTGCACATGGAGATTTGGCCTGCTGGCTAGAGCTCATGGCTTTCAACCTGGAGGTCATGGGTTCGATCCTCCCAAAAGTTAGAGGAAAGGCTTTCTCTCCCTATGATTTATCTCCTAGGCGCTTCTGTGCGTGCATGTGTATGTGTGTGAGTAGTGAAAAAAAAAAGTTATGAGTTATTTTTTTATCTAATTCACATATTTGTGAGAGGACAAATTTATATTGCATACGTGTATGTATATTTGTATACATACGCGCTAGTTCAAGTGAAATTTTATTTTGCAAGTAACTTACTGCTAAAGTTTAACATCGGTGGTTTTTGTTTTATCATACTGAAAATAAAACATTTGCAAAGCGGTGAGAGAGATAATGTGATGTCTTGAGGCTAGAGATTGTAGACCGAACGATAAACAAGAATCAATATATGAAAGCCTAAGCTTTTCTCTATTTCATAAACTCAAAAACTAAGTTCTTCCAACCTTAAAACAACTATAAATACAAAATATTCTAATGAAACCCTAAAACAACTTTCAAATGAAAAGACTAAAATACCCTACACTAATTATTCATAAAACCCTAAAACCAGCAAAACAATAACTGAGGCCCGTTTCCAATTTCTGCCGCATTGCACGGCCGGGTCTATAAGCTTGCACGGCCACTCCATGGTTTCTGCGGCAATTATTATTGTTGATCTGCATCATCCTCCCCTCCTTTGAAAAGACTCGATCACGAGTCAATATCCTTGATAGGAGCACCACGATAACCCGAAAAATCCGTAACACTATGTTGGAGTATTTTCAAAATAATATTTTTAATGAGAGAATTCTGGTTGGTGGATGTTTGTGACTGTTGGAGAAGCAGTTAAGGGAAGTTATCGATATGAATTTGAATCTTGGTGTGTTTGTTAAAAGGGCTGTTAGAAGATAAATTTTCTCAAAGATTATTAGTTATTGGTGGAAATTTGTTAGAAGGTTGTTATGTTGCAGTTACAAGCAGTTATTTTCTGCAGTCACAAGTCACACTTGTGACTTCTCTTAACAGTCACCAACACACTATATATTGACCACATCAGGATGCTTTGAAAAAAACAGAACTTTTCTCTACGACTCTTCTCCATCTCTACTCACAAACAAACTTCTCTTGCTTCTTAAACACAGGAGATTGTACTTGGCCAAATACAATCTTCTAATCTTTCTAAGGCTTGTTTGTACACACAAGGAATAGGGGTGTATTCAGTGGTGCAAACTGCATACACCATTCTGTGAAAAATAGAGGCTCCATTATATCCTAGAGACGATTTGCAGAACCTATTTGCACCGGATTAGAGGGCAAATCTTGTCTTAAGGAAAGCGTATTAATTACGTGCCTTGGGAGCAATATTTCAGCAAGTAAATTGTGCAGGAATTCCAGTGATGTTTGTGCAGAAATTTCAGCAACTATAGTGCAGTAATTCCCGTGCAGAATTCGGTGCAAATATTCTGTTTCAATTAAATTTGCAGAAATCTGTTGCAGAAATTATAGTGCAGAATTTCTTGTGTCAAAGTGCAGAACATCCAGTCCAGTTCAGAAGTTTCAGTACAGAAATCAAAGTATAGAAATCAGGAGTTGAAGTGCAGAAAGTTTAGAGCAATAAGAGCGAGCAACAATTATTGCAGTCCGTTTCAAAGAGTTGGAGAAACATATTGTAACAAAACTTTCAAGTCAAAGGTCTAACACACTAAAGGTTTTGGAGACATTGGAATGATTTTAAACACATTTTCAAGATGAACTCCATTTTCACAAGTAACTTTATGCATTTGACGAACTTTAAAATTTATCGCCTTCGTAATTTATATTGTATACATGATATGTATATTTGTATACGTGCTTGTTCAAGTGAAATTTTATTTTGCAAGTAACTTAGTGCTAAAGTTTAACCTCGGTGGTTATTGTTTTATCATAATACTGAAAATAAAACATTTGTAAATCGGTGAGAGAGATAATGTTATCAAGACGTCATTTGATTTAAAGAGTCTAAGGCTCCGTTTGTTTAACGTAAAACATTTTTCGGAAAATGATTTCCTGCAAAATATTTTTCGAAAAATGAAAATATTTTTCGAAAAATGAGATAAACATGTTTAGCGTAAAACATTTTCTCAATTTTTCGGTGCGAAACAAACACCGGAAAATGGGGAAAATGTTTTCCGAAAAACATTTTCCCCCAAACAAACTAAAGCCTAAATGTCATGTTCTTTTTACACTTTGGAAAAGGTTTGCAAAAAAATGGGTGTTTTCTAAAACTAATTATGTCATATTATATATATACCCCTCACTACCAGAAACAGGTGTTTTAGCGACGGAATAATTAGCGACGGACTCATTCCGTTGCTAAATAGCGGCGGAATATAAGCTTTAGCGTCGGAATTATTTTGACGTCAAATTTAGCGACGGAATTTAATTCCGCCGCTAATTTCCGCCGCTAAAACGAATATTCCTCGAATATTCGTTTAATTACCGCCACTATTTTTGCGGTTGATTTACCGACGGAATATTTCGCCGCTAAATCTTTATCAGCGACGAAATTATTCCGCCGGTGGAAATATATCATTTTTTATTTTTTTTATTTATCAGCGTCGGAAATATTCCGACGGTGAAATTAAAATATTTTTTTTTTTTTTGGAATATTACACCGACGGAATATTTCCGTCGCTGAATAATTAATTTTTTTTAATTTATCAGCGTCGGAAATATTCCGACGGTGAAATTAAATGTTTTTTTTTATTAAACACCGACGGAATATTTCCGCCACTGATAAGTTAATATTTTTTTATTTATCAGCGACGGAAATATTCCGTTGCTGATAATAAAATGAAATTTTTGTTTATTTTTAGAACTAATTAACAAAATAACAAACTAAAAAACATTAAAATATCATAAATATTTATGATATTTTTGAAAAAAATAAATAAATCATAAATATTTATTAATTTTAATTTAATAAATATCATTATTTTTTTTATGTAAAATATGAAAGTTATTTTAAATTACTCTCAAAAAAATAAATATGTGGGTCTTTGTTTTCTGGATATCTTAGTTATGACTTATGAGACAATAATCTCCAGAGTGTTGTCTAATAGTTGGTTAGTTCCTAGTTTTGGACTAATCTTATTTTTGTTTTATTTTGGATAAAAAATTTAAAATTGTATGCAATTTACCAATTTGGGAATAGCTCCAAGAACCCTTGCAATTCTTATATATATGGTCATTGTTTCTATTTAAAAAAAAAACCTAACCCCTAAACCCTAATCCCTAAACCCTAAATCCTAACCCCTAAACCCTAAACCCTAACCCCTAAACCCTAAACCCTAAATCCTAACCCCTATACCCCTAAACCCTAAATCCTAACCCCTAAACCCTAAATCCTAAACCCTAAATCCTAAACCCTAACCCCTAACCCCTAAACCCTAAACCCTAACCCCTAAACCCTAACCACTAAACCCTAAACCCTAAACCCTAATTCATAAACCCTAACCCCTAACCCCTAAACCCTAAACCCTAAATCCTAACCCCTATACCCCTAAACCCTAACCCCTAAACCCTAAACCCTAAATCCTAAACCCTAAATCCTAAACCCTAACCCCTAACCCCTAAACCCTAACCCCTAAACCCTAAACCCTAAACCCTAACCCCTAAAACCTAACCCCTAACCCCTAAACCCCAAAACCCTATACCCCTAACTCTGACTGTGGGCGATTTTGGTGATTAAAGGTGCGAACAGTGCGTATTCCTCGTCTTCACCGGAATTTCGTCGGAGATGGCAAAACCACCGGACATCACTAACCAATCGAGCTTCCCCAACCTCCATTCCACGCATCTTTCGAAGGAATCAACGAATTTTACAACACAATTGGAGAATTTGGGTTCGACGCAATTGGCGAAATTGGATTTTTCGCGAGCTGTGCAAGGAACATCTCAGGCCTTCAATGGAGTTAAAGGAGTATTAGGTTATGCTCGCCTACCTCCTAGGAGAAGGATAAGAGTCGAAAACAAGCCAGCTATTCTGTTCTCAAATCTGGAGTTATCTGATGCGAATGCTCGTCTTCGACACTCCATGGTACTGAAATTCTCTTCAGGTAGGCCTACTCTACAACAAATTAATGATCATATAAAACAAAATTGGTGTCTGAATGATAAATTTGTTGTTAGTTTGATGGATCCTCGTCATGTTGGAATTTACATCAGTAATGAGGATGATTTGCGAATTGCCTTGTCTAAGGAATCGCATATGATCAACAAATGTATGTATAGGGCCTTTAGATGGTCCCCTGATTTCAATCTAAATGTGGAAAATCCGGTTATTGCTGTGTGGATTAGATTGCCAGGAATTCCATGGAGTTTCTATAATGGGGCAATGTTGGAGTGTATAGGCAATAAGTTAGGAAAATTCTTAAGAGTAGACAATAGAACTCTAGGCCTCACCAACCAGTTGTATGCAAGGCTGTGTATTGAGATTGATGTATCAAAGCCTTTGGAAACTGAAATCTGGATTGGAGAATCAAAGGATGTTGGTTTTTGGCAAAAAGTTCAGTATGAAGGTAACATAGCATATTGTACAAGCTGTGGTCTTCTTGGACATTCAGTGGGCATTTGCAGGAAAATAAATTGGAAAAACCAGCCAGTTAGAGAAAGGAAACAGGTGGAGTTACAGGAGGAAAGAAATGGGAAACAACCAATGGAAGATAACCTGGGAAAACATGAGCAACAGAGGACAAAACAGGTGTGGTCTAAAGTTGGTAAGGTCAGAATTGGAGAAACGTCAACAAGGAATGCAGGAATGGAAGGTAATGAAAATAACTTGATAAAACAAATGTCAATTGAGTTAGATAATGGTGTAGGGGAGATTCTCACTGATGAACAAATGCATGAGGAAGAAAGGAGAAGAAAATCAGGAAAAGGAAATAAAGGAAGTAATAGTTTGGTAGGGAAGACAGTTCATGATAATGTAATTACTGTGGATGTGTTGGATGTTAATGATAGTGAGCTGGATGATTTGCAAAAAAGGAAAGGGACTGCAACTGAGAACATTAAATCTGGGAAGGTTGAACAGAGAAAGGGATGTAGTGAAGAAAAAACAAAGAAAGTTGATGAATATGTGGATAATGTTACTGAGGAAATCAATGAGATAAGTAGTGAAAGTCCAACTGGCAGTGAAGACAAGGCAAATAAAACTAATGCTATTGTTGATACAATTACTGATGAAAATAAGACAGACAGTGAAGCAAAGAAAGTTAATGAAGGTAATGAAAATCAGTTTTTGAAGCCAACCACTGAAGAACAACATCGAATCCTAAATAAAAAAGATTCAATAGGCCTTAGTGAAGAAGAAATAAGGTATAACAGCATAGTGGAAGCTGAGAACAGGTTGGGAAAACAGAAAATAAAAGAGAGTGAATGCTTAGGGCCATGCAATTTGAACAAGGAAAGATCTTGTCACTCGAGTAATGACTTTGGCAGTCCAATAGAGGAAAAAGAAGAGAAAGAAAACAACAATGATGACTCATTAAGTGGTAGTGATGAGGAATATCAACTACC
>JAFEMH010002294.1:195000-220000 GCA_022495995.1 Adenophora triphylla var. japonica | reverse complement strand
TCTCCGTTGACCTTCTCCGTTCTATCTGGTGACCGTAAATCTAGTCGGAATTTGTATATCTGCCCGGATCTACACACTTTTCAGATTTACACATTCTCGAGCTCCGACAGTCATAGCATCAATCACGAGCGCCATTATCCATCAAGTTTTTGTGAGCCTCACTAACCTCCTTCCCTCTCCCTTCATTTTCTCCTCTATTTTGTACCAAATTCGAAGGATTTTTCATATCTGAATCTCTCTCTGGTTAGATATGGCCTCGTCTACTTCAAATCTGGCCTCTAGCTTCTGTAAACAAGAGTTCATATCAGCTTAAACCCTAAGGTGGTCGCATGAGTTCATATCAATTCAAGTTGGTGATTTTTTTTATTTTTTTTTAATTTAGATGGTGAAGATATTATCAAATGTTAATTTGGTTTTGTGATTTTGTTGTTGGTTGGTGATTGATGTACTATGAAAGAAATGGAGATGTTTTCTCAATAGTTCTTTTTTGATAAGTTTGTTGCATCAATGTTGGTACAAGTTATTGTGTTTGTGAATTATGAAATAGAAAAATTAATTTTAGTATTTTATTTTACTTTTTGATTATGAAATAGATCTTATAGTTAAATTAACAGACCTAGTATTAATCTAATAGTTAAACTATAGGAGCCAATTTTAATAAAATATAAGACATTTTAATTTTTTAATTTAAAATGTGAAAAAAAATGATTCTTATACTTCAAGTAAAAGAGTTGAACTGGTCTTATACTTCAAGTATAAGAGTCAAAATCAATAAAATATAAGACCTTTTTACTTATTTTTTAAGAAAAAGTGAAAAAATGACTCTTATACTTTTGGTATAAGATTTTATTTAGTTTTATAATTAAAGTATAAGAGTCGATTTTAGTAAAATATTAGGATTTTTCTTATTTATTTTCTTAAAAAGTGAGAAAAATGTGAAAAAAAAAAATGATTCGTATACCTTTGGTATAAGAGGCTAACTAGTCTTACACATAAGGTATAAGAGTGGACATGTATTTGGTCAAAAATGAGAGCGAGGGTAATTTAAGCGAAGGATTTATTTGGAATATGGGAAATCGCTAGTCTAATACTCTTACTTTATTCCACTCAAAAATGCACAAAATTTTATTTTGGGTGTCTCATTTAAAAATACACACTCCAAAAATAGAAGCTTTTAATACTTTTTATTAATAGGACTCACTTGTCATATTTACAACTAGGTATACACCCGTGCGATGCACGGGGCATTACTATTACAAATAATATGCAATAAATAAACTTAAATAAAAAGTAAAGAACTTTTATGTAGTATGAAAAACATTCTTAAAGATTACATTGTCAGTACAAACATTAGATAATACTTTTATACATTATGAAAGACTTCCTTATATACTACATTGTCAGTACAAACATCGGATTCACCAGGGTTATCATCATTACATATCAATATCTTAAGACCATCCGGACTTTTGACTCGGGATAAAGCTACATACAATTGTCCATGACAAAAAACAGGCCTTTTCAGGATAAGACCAACGACAGCTAATGATTGACCTTGACTTTTATTAATAGTCATGGAATATGAGATCATCAACGGAAATTATCTCCTCTCAAATCGAAATGGAACTCTCGTATCCGATGGTGTCAATGACATTCTGGAAATTAGAACTTTTCTACCAATATCACCGGAAGAAATGACTTCTCCTTCGAGAACATGATTTCCAAGTCTAGTAATTATCAAACGCGTCCCATTACAAAGACCAAGTGAAGAATCTAAATTACGAATCAACATCACAGGAGTGCCAACTTTCAAGTTCAATTTGTGATCAGGAAGCCCGGAAATAGATATACTATTTATGAATTCAGGAGTATGAAGATCATTCAAAGACTCAGAACTTTGATCAGTATGGCATGCAACATCAGAACTTAAATACGTCCTTCCTTCAAAGAACATTCAACGAAACCATATACTCATTAACAGCATTAACCACATCTAATGTTGGAGCCAAAATTGCCCTTTCTTCAAAGTAAGATAAATCATTACGTCCAGACAAATACTCAGAATATATATTTTCAACCATTGCAATAATCGGATCATCAAATCTCGCAAGTAAAAACTCTTTTGGAATTTTAATGGGAATAATACCATCAGTTGGCTCATTGATTTTACCATCTCCAACTCTAGCTATCCAATCAGCAAACTGTCTTAACTTATCAGAATTTACACTTGAATCCAATCCTTGTAATCTCATATTCTTTGTCAACCTCAGCACTACACAATGCTTCCATAAGACGAATTAATAGTAGCATGAACAATATCTTGTCTGCTCCCCTTTGGAATTACAGGAAGAATTTGTCTAAAATCTCCACCAAGCACAATACTCTTTCCACCAAACGGCAATTCATTTCTCTTATAATCAACAACTCTCATTATATCCCTCATACTCCTATCTAACGCTTCAAAACAGTGTTTATTTACCATTGGTGCTTCATCCCATATTATCAAATGTGCCTTTATTAGTAACTCTGCGAAAGGGCTTCCTTGACTAATATTACATACTGAATCTTCCGTTAAATTAAAAGGAATCGCAAACCTAGAATGAGCAAAGATTTACCTCCGGGTAGCAATAATGAAGCAATGCCACTCGAGGCAACATTCAAAACAATAAACCCCTGAGACCTCAATCGAGCAGATAAAGTTCGCCAGATATAGGTCTTGCCACTCCCTCCATACCCATACACAAAGAACATCTTCCCAATTTCTTCAAAACATGATTCATAAATGACATTATACACTTCTCGTTGATCATCATTTAAATTATCCACAAGTTCTTTGAATTCAACTTCCAAACTTTCTCTATCATAACACATCTCATCATGAATTAATCGATTGCTCGTGACTTGAAAGTACTCAGCAGTAGGGTATGGGAGCATAGTAAACTCGAGCAAACTCCGTCCTTGTTTCTTTAAGATCTTCTCAATTTCAGCAAGACCAAAATTACGAACTTGTATTTCATTCAAAAGCAAACCTGGATAGTGAAAAAAATAGAATAAAGATGTTATATAGGCATAAAAATAGCATCACAATTATCTAATAATTCTTGAACTGCATTTAAACAAATGACAATCTAACCTGGATGATTAAGGATAGACCTTTGATTATGAAGAACATCCTCACATAAATAAGTCCAACACTTATCCCAGACATGCTCAGGTTTACTCATACATCCGAAGGTCAATAAAGTCGCAAACAAACTTCTCATTGAGGAAGCAGTTGACCAATTGCTAGCTTCGACAAAACCTTCAATATATTCCCCATCATCATTCAACAAACCTAACTCAAAGCAAGCATCACGAAAAGTCTGACATTGAATACCATTCACAAAACGAATTTCACTGTAACTCTTTGCTCCACAAACTTTATTTAATAAGCACCTCAGGTAATATATTTCACCACATCCGGGAGGAACAAAAAAAATCCTGCCTATTGAAAATCCTCTTTGCCTTGGAACCCATTCACGAATATCAGATTTCCATACAAACAATGTCGGAAATTGTGAATAAGTTAAATGTCTGCCTTCAACGTATTTCTTGTTCGCTTCCATCCAACCTAAGAACATACTGTGGGCAACTGAATCACGTTGTAGAACGGACTCAATATTATCAGAATCAGAGAAGATAACATTCTGTTCATTTGGCAAATGAAAACTCAAACGTTCCACAGGAGGGTCTTTATATTGAATTTCAAAACCAAATAATCTCCAAGCAGCTTCACAAGAAGATACATATCGACAATCATAATATAGATTAATCTCATCAACCACCTGTTCAACACTTTCCCCGAATGATGTTTGACAAAACGTGGCCGTCAGTCGATCATTGCCTTTGTTTATGTACTTAAACAGATATTTGATTGCACGCGACTGATTGCACCATTCAACATTCAAATGTGCACCGTATGTAACCAACAAATACCTATTATGAGGGACGACATGACGATTATCCAAGTAAATACCGTTTTTCAAAATAGTTCTCCCATCATCTCTTCTTCTATACACAGCATAGCCATCTTCGTCTATTCGAGTCTCTGGCACAAATTTTTTTGGATAATGCTTTGAACATCGCCCATTAATCATACACGGAGAATTCAGCCGGTCTTTCCCGCACGGACCATGAACCATTAAATCCTTAACAGCATTGAAATAAACTGGATCAACAATTTCATCGGGTATTTCAGCATAAATAATCGTATCAATATCTTCTGGTGAGCGACATTTAAATTGAGTTGCAAGAAACAACAATATGTGAGCATGAGGCAAACCCGGTTTCTGGAATTCAATGGTATAGATGACTGAAGAAAAAAAATTTATCAGTTCATTAATTGATAAATAGAATCGATAAATACTCATGTGACAAGTTATTTACGATCTCTAAAATTTGGTAAGTTAAACGAACCTGCTTTGATATCACCAAATATCTTATTCTTCCTAATGTCACGTATCATTCCATCAAGTTTAGCTTTAAATATTCGACACAAAATATCTGGCCAGTCCTCGGGTTTTGAAACACCATTTTCAAGATATCGAACTACTTCGGGCCATTTAGGATTACACGTCAGTGTCAAAAATAAATCAGGATATCCAATCCACCTGCAAAATAGCCATTGCATCCTGATAATTTTGAACCATATATCTAACACCACCCGTAAAAGAGGAAGGCAATATGACTCTTTTCCCAATTTTGGTTGCATCACAGTCTCCTTTCAAGACAACTTCTTGTAAACCCCTATACATTTCCGCATGTAATTGTTTTTGATGTAGTCTGATATAAGTCAATCTTGATGACTCAACCATCGTGTAGGCATCCACAAGGTATTGCTGGAGCAATCTCTTAGAGAAGAAAATTATCTTAGAATCCCCATCCCTTTCATGTAATCGATAAGCATAATACTCCCGAATACTAACCCTTTTCCTGCCACCTGTACCCACTAGACAATTATGAAAAGGAATATCTTCTCTATATCCATCTTCTCCATATGGAAATAACAACGGATATTGGAGACTTAAATAAGACGGGTTGAGTTGATTAATACGTTGAAGTGTTCCAGCTCTAGACTGAATGATAATATCTCGGTCAGGCGAAGAACTATCAAAGTCACCAACAATCAATGCAGCTACTTCCGATGCAGACGGTAAATTGTACACTCTACCATCTGCAGAACGCCTACCAATCAACTTCAATGTGACTTCTTTAGTTTCACTACACATCAGTTTTTCTTTAGCCATTCGAAACGATTGTACCAAGACATTGTTCTGATCTAACATTAACTTTAAATCCTCGATAATTTCGTCACTTAAATCATCCCCAGAACCACCCTGCCTACAGAATAAAAAACTAAATCAGAAGCTGGGGGAGGAAACATTCTGTAAGCAATAATGAGTAAGTAAAATAAAATGAACAGAATATATTAAGCAGAGTTACCTAACAGAAGATTTTCGATTAGCTACCTCATTTGCTGTGTCATATATATATAATTGCGCGAACTTTGGCTGGTCACCGGGTGAAGGTAACAAACTCCCCATTAAATGGTAGTTCTGCCCATGTAACTTAAAAACAGGAGGAGCACGACCTTGATTAACACTCCGATCAATTTTCCCACCCAAAGATGTAAAGCAAAACATGTTATTATACGACCGAATGTGTTGTCGATAATGATTACTCTTTTCTGAGTGACCAAACAACAAATGTTCCAGCTGTGTGGGAGGAGGCTTCACCGAAGGAAGACGAATTTTTCCTTGATTGCAACACAATCCATATTTTGGTGATCAAGATCTATAAGATCGAGCCAATCTCTCTTCATACCAAAAACAAGCTCCACAAAATGAACAATTATAAGTAGCATCACCAATATCCCAATAACCTAATAAAATAAACAAAAATAGATAATAAACTTTTACATAAATTATAAGAAAAATAAATTAAATAAACTTAAATCCAAATAACGTAAAATTAACTGTAATATTGAATAAGCATATACTTACGTATCAAAGTAGACAAATGAATATTAATTCCTTCGGTTGAGACTTTCTCTCGTTCACGCACTCGACCATAATTATTTTCAACCATGCTTGGACGATCCTCTGTGATTGTGATTGGCAATACTGATCCCGTTGCATTTTTCTTCAAAATACGTGTCCTTTTCGAACTTAACCTCGATTGAGCCACTACATTCATATAAGCGTAAAACAAATTTAAAAACAAAATAGTTGTTCCCAAAATTATAAAAGAAAGGAAATTTAATAATCTGTTATTAACTAAAACAAATACCAATATAATACGTATAAACTTTGGAACTCACAATTTGAAATGTCAAGGAAAGCACAACTTTGAGAAGATGAAGATGGATGAATGAAACTGCTTGAAACATCATTAGTGGCTGTAAAAAAAATGAACGAAAATTACAGTAAATAAAAAATTAATAATTTAGAACAATAGTATTTATGAGAATTTATTTTAAATTAACAAATTAAATAAATTAATATCACATAATTAGTGATAATAGATTTAATTTTAGAAAAATCAATTTAAGATAAGTACGAAACATATACACTAAAAGTAAGTTTGAATTAGAGGAAATAACAAAAATGAAAAAGATAAGAAATTAATAAACAATACTTACATGGCAAAGAAGATAATTGAACATTAGACGCTCCACAAGAGACCTTCGCACGTTTACGTGATAAGTTGGAACTACCTTCAAGCTCACTTGATATAATCCCTTCATTTTGTGATAAAGAACTCTTCTTTTTACAATGAAAGGTAGTCTTCGAAATTAAACTTGATTTGGCCACTAAGGTTAACAAAATTATATTAAAGTGATAAATAATGTTTGTCATCATCAATTATAAAAAATAAGGGACTACAATTATATTAAATATGTTTTGAAAAAAAGTTTGAGGAAAAATTAATGAAAAATAATAACTGAAACTCACTATTTGAAACATCAACTAAAGAAGGCCTTTGTGAAGATGAAATCTTCCTAGCTGGAGTGGTTTGAACAAAATCCTGAACTGAAACAAATAAAGAAATAATTACGGTACTAATAAATAAACCTTAATGAACCTCACGAAGTAAAAACAAACAAATGCAAAAAATTATTAATTAAAATATATGGATATAAAAATGTTACATAAATATATATTCATAAATACACTAAACACGTGTAACGTGTTACATAGATAGACTGTTTTTTTCAATCATTCTATAACAAATTAAAATAAATTGTGAATAACATAAAAAAATTATTGACTCAAACCAAAATGTATAAGGAGAATGACATTATATTCCATTTCGAAAAAAAAAAATTCAAAATAAAAAAGAAGGAATTATTATAAGAAGATTAATTTCTAATATTCAAAAAGAAACATAAAATAAAATATATTAAAAAAATACAAACAAAGTTAATTAACTTTTAAAAATGTAAAAAGGGAAAATAAATACTTACAATGCAGGGAAGATGAATGAACATAAGTTCCTCCAAAGAAATATACTAACACATTGACCCTACGTAAAAGAACAACCTTCGCCTTCACTTACACTCACCCATTTTGTTTGCGATAGTGAACCCATATACTTTTCCTTGCGAACACACGCGCTCCTCGAATTTAACTTAGAATGATCCACTATAAGTAAGAAGAATTTATTTAAGATCAAGCAGAGTATTAAATTTTTTCAAAATAATAAAAATATTGAAAAGAAAATTATAATACTCCCTTCGTCCCGCTCAACGGAGTATTTTTGATCAATATGATCTTACTTTGACCAATTCATTTAAGCAAAAATAATGATCATAGTAAAAATTTGGAATTTTTAATTCTATAATGATTAATAACATTTTCAATAACAATTTTTAAAATTTTATTAGGTTTTTCAATTTTTGATTTAAATGACTTGGTCAAAGTATGATCATATTGACCGAAAATCCAAAGTCAGGCGGGACGGAGGAGTATATAGTTAAGGTCCGCTCCCGAGTTTGATTTTGCGGGAAAAGTGAAGGAAAAGGGAGGAAATGAGAGCGGATTTCCTCAATGACCGCGCTCCTGAGATTTTTGAGCGAGGAAAGGGTAGGAAATGGAGGCCTCATTTTCGTCCCTTTCAATCACCCCGTGAGAGCGCGGTTGGGAGGAAATGAATGTTAACGCCATTTCCTCCCCCTCCCTTCCCTTCCCCTCCCTTCACTTCACTTTCTTTCCTCGCAGTTAAAAACTCAGGAGCGAACCCTTTGAAAATATGAAAACATAACACAAATAAATATTTAAACTTACAATTGGAAAGATGAAATAAGGCACGCCCCTGTGACGACGACGATAAATATGACAAAATGGGTCGGACTTGACTATCATCTAAAAACATATCAAATACAATAAAATTAAGCATGGATCTAAGAATAATACATAACTACATAAATTTATATATATATATATATATATATATATATATATATATATATATATATATATATATCATAGAGCAGGAAGAAGATAAGTAACAAATATCACTTAATCAGTAAATCACCTTTGAAATTTAGGTTCAAATGTCAAAAAATTAGATCCCATACCTGTCACAGCAGAACCACTTGAGGCTATTGAACCCTCCTGATTCCTCTTCTTACTCAGCGTAAACGATTTGGTAATCTTCATCTTCTAAATCTACAAAATAGACGATTGAGAGAAGTCACAAATTTTCAAAGGAAACTTTAGTTTAGTTTATTCAATTAGAAGGAATATGAGATTTTTTTTATTCTTACCACTAAAATTTTTCGATTTCACAGCTGCGACTCCGATGATGCAATTCTTCCCGTACTCCTGTCGGCGACTTCATCCAACCACGACTTTAATCTGTTTTTTTTTGTTTTTTTTTTGTGTTCCTATGTGTATGTGTGTTTGAAATACAAATATAAAAAATATAGAAAGATAATCGTTCTGATTCGAGAGGATCTTCAATCTAACTCCGATCCGATTTCCCCACTCAAGGCCACCTTCAATCTGCAATCTGCAAGGATAAAAGTAAGAAGTGAGTTTATTTTGTGTGTTTTCAGTGTATGTCTTCCGTGTGTGTGTTGGTGTGTGTCTCCATTGAATGTAAAGTGAGAAGGAGTAAAAGATTAAATTTGAATTTCAAAATTTACATCAGTCTTTCTCTTACACGTGTTATCTTTTTAGCCTTTTATTTTTTTCCGGGCTTTATCTACATAATTACCACCATGTAAAATCACTAAAATGCCCTTCATTTTTGGCTCCAAACACTATTCAACTATTCCTAAGGCTCTTCTGTTATTATATTAGTGTTATTATATTAGTAGAGATAACTATCCAGTTACTATTCTCTAAGCCACATTTTTTCTTCAACCTCACTTTTTATACTCACAAGAATTATTTGACTATACATTTATCTTACTTTCTATACAAGACCTATTTTATATATCTTCAGGTGGGACAAAGAGAGTATGTCTTACTAATTTGGCTGAAGAGTTTTAGGTTAGGGTCAGAAGTATATTTTTTAGTAAATTTAGCAAAACAAAATAAACTTAGGACAATTCACAAATTTAACTACTTTAAACAATGAAGTATATCTTCTTCTTTAAAAAAAAAAAAAAAAAAGATAGGAAACATTTATGACATTAAAATCACATATTTTCACTTTAAACTTTCAGTTTTACTATTTGATTGTTTAGTAGTATCATTATGGCATAATTTAATTTTATACAATTTATTTATTTTCTTAAGAGTAGTAGGTCTTTAAAAAAAAAAAAAAAAAAAAAGGAAGAGCAGTAGGTCCAAATGAAATTAGTCAACCTATTTCACCATCCAAATCTTAATCATAATATTATTAAGGTCAATGCTATGTTTGATATGATTATAATTTTTTTTTTTTTTTATGTTTTTTGATAATTCGATTGTTCTATTACTCCTACTAAAAATATCTCCTCGATTAATAGTTGACATCAATTTTCCAAAGTCAATGATATATTGAAAATTTTAGGTGAGGAATGGGTTGACTTATTTTTATTTATTATAGCTCTCTAATTGTCAACATCACAAAAACTTGCATTAAACCCTACCCAATTAGAGCATATCTAAATTAGGATGTTTGATATTTTTATTTTTATTTTTTACTTTTCATAGAAAAACTCTTTTTTTGCATCGTAATTTGGGATGTGTTTCACATTTACCATTGAACTTTATTTTTTTTTCATTTTTGTTATCGTACTACAAACAACGGTGACATTTTATAACAGATTTGGTTCTAAATTTGGTTCTAAAATGACACTATTATTTGTGGTACAATGGTAAAAAGTGAAAAAAATTGGTATAAAATAACAAATTTGGTTATAACATGACACAAGTATTTGTGATACAATGGTAGTTTGATGGTAAGTAAAACACGTATCAAATATGATGAATAAAATGTTGTGAATTTGGTGCTTCCCCGTTGCAATCTAGACAAAGAATCAATAAACCCACATACACAAGAAAGAAATAATCACACACACAAGAACACAAGAGTTGTTTACCCGGTTCATTCACCAACTCGTGAACTACGTCCGGGGGCAATTGCCAAGCCAATATGTATTCTAATATGTTTCTACACAACTACAATATGTTCTAGGCCGAAATTATGCTTATATAGTTATAAAAGGAAGCCCTAACTCAGTTTAAGAAGAGATCTAATCAAAATAGGAAACAAAATAAAACAGCTGCCGAAGAATCGGGCATAGCGCGGCCGCCCTCAAGGCCAGCGCGACCGCCCTCGTCGACAGAGAATTTTACCCCCTCGTACGTAGCTCCAGCGCGGTCTCCCTCCACCAAGCGCGGCCGCCCTCGTCAACAGAAGTACCTCCGAGATTTTCCTCCTTGATCTCACCACCTCCGACTTAGGCTCCTCCTCTTCCTTGTAGTTTAAGATTCAATCCCAACAATCTCCCATCGGAGACTAAACTAACAAACATAGAAACACCATCAACTTCCACCACGGAGTAAAGACCTTCGAACACATTTCCCCCATCCATATTGGCTTGACACTACCTCTCCTCTCCTCAAGTACTAAGGCAAGTTGAAACCAAACGACGTTTCAACCTCTCCGTGTTAGATGATTCTTGCCTCCCCAAATCAGCTTCTACCTTGATTTCTTCCCGCAAGTCTAACTTCGCCTTCTCCCTCCAGACCCACCTTCCTCACAATGCTTCCCCTTGAAACTTGGACACACCTTGTTTCTTGCATCGTCTGCTTTCGGTCTGATTCTGCTCTCTGTTAGGGCACTTGGACTTCCACACCACGTTGATCAACTTTGTGTCCCCCCCAACATACCGTTTCTTGATGTCTCCCCTTTTCACACCAACAGGCCGATTCTTTAGCCTCTTGCTCCCACCGGAACGAACATCGACATTGTAGGTAGAGTACAACATCTTCCCCTTAACCCCACGAGCCAACACCTTAGCCCCTTTTGTGACTTCCCAAGACCCACCAATGAAAGAAACACCATACCCTTCACCGTCAAGTTGTCCCACGTAAATCACCCTTCTCCTCAAATCCGAACATGCATCACGTTGTGTAGTTGTAAAACAGCCCCGTTAGGTGTCTTCATCATCACATCCCCTTACCTTTGACCTTCAATGGCCGACCGTCACCAAGATAGACAACCCCAAAGTCTCAGGTTTTGTACCGCTTCATTGATTCTCGCATCCCCACTAGCATGACAAGAAGCTCCGTAATCCAACACCCAATCTTCACCCGATCGCTCCTCTCCTAGGATTAATACATCTCCACTATCATCCACCATGTGCACCACCATCTTTCCCTGGACGGTCATAACCGATATGCCCCAATTCACCACAATTGTAGCACTTGACCTTTTTCCCCTTTTTCGGTCTTTCCCTATTTCTCTCCACCCTAAGCGGCCCCCCATCTACGGAAGATTCTCCCCTTTTCTCTTTCCTTCGCAACTCCTCTTGAAGGATGAGATCTCTAACCTCCGTATACACCAATGCTGTTTTCGACGTACTAATCGTTGTGACAGTAACCTCCCAACTATCAGGCAATGACTTTAGTAGAAAACAAGCTAGCACTTCATCGTAGAAAGTAATATCAACACTTTTCAATTGGTCCACCATACCTTTGAAATTGCCGATATGACTTGCCGCTGTCTGCCCCTCTGACATCTTCGCATTCGCAAACCTCTTTATCAAATGCACCTTATTGATATTCGACGGCTTCTCATACATGTCTGACAGCGTTTGTAGCAACTCCACCGTTGTCTTGGCCTCCATAGCGTTCCGTGCAACATCGTCGGTTAGGGCACTCCTTACTGCTCCTAACGCCTTCCGATTCAACGTCTCCCAATCCCCTTATGACATGCCTTCGGGCTTCTCCTTCAAGGGTCCATGAAGATCCTTACAATAAAGGTAGTCTTCAATCCTTGTCCTCCAAAACGTGAAATTCACACCGTTGAATTTCTCGATTGAGTTCTTCATCTGACTGCTTCACCAAAATCCCCAAGAACGCGATTCAAAATTAATCAACTAATGAAAAGATTTTGAATCCTCCGAACCAAAGCTCTGATACCAGTTGTTGTGAATTTGGTGCTTCCCCGTTGCAATCTAGACAAAGAATCAATAAACCCACACACACAAGAAAGAAATAATCACACACACAAGAACACAAGAGTTGTTTACCCGGTTCATTCACCAACTCGTGAACTACGTCCGGGGGCAATTGCCAAGCCAATATGTATTCTAATATGTTGCTACACAACTACAATATGTTCTAGGCCGAAATTATGCTTATATAGTTATACAAGGAAGCCCTAACTCAGTTTAAGAAGAGATCTAATCAAAATAGGAAACGAAATAAAACAGCTGCTGAAGAATCGGGCATAGCGCGGCCGCCCTCAAGGCCAGCGCGGCCGCCCTCGTCGACAGAGAATTTTACCCCCTCGTACGTAGCTCCAGCGCGGTCGCCCTCCACCAAGCGCGGCCGCCCTCGTCAACAGAAGTACCTCCGAGATTTTCCTCCTTGATCTCACCACCTCCAACTTAGGCTCTTCCTCTTCCTTGTAGTTTAGGATCCAATCCCAACATAAAAATGAAGCTTTCATGGGGGTTGGCTAATAGACCTAGGATTATGGATAAACACAGACACCTAGGTTATAAAAAATAAAAAATAAAGAGCTTTCCATTTTTTTATAAAAAGGGCAATAATGTACTATTTCTTTAAATGTGATACAATCCAAAATTAATTATATGCCGCCATATTAACTCAAAAAAGGAAGGTTCATACATTTTTGTCATAACTTAGGTAAATAGAAAGTTAAAAAAAAAAAAAAAAAAAAGATAATAAGTGACTCAAGCTATTTGAGGTATTAATGAAGATCACATAATTACACTTTGACTGAGCTAAGCAAACCAAAACTAAAGCCATATTAACTTCACTTGGATCATACTTTGGATAACTGAAAAAGTATTATAAAGATTGGCTCAGTTGCAAAGCTAAGCCTGATTAATGATATAGTTCGATCTTATTCCCAAGGTTCTAAAAAGCGCTAGGCGGATGCTAGGCGGCGGAGTCGAGCCTAGCGCCTAGGCGGAGAATAGTCGGGATTAGTCGGGACATAGGCGGGGCTTAGAACTAGGCGTTGGAGAGGGGCCTAGCGCCTAGGCGGGGCCTAAGCGCCCTTAGGCGGGGTCTTTTAGAACACTGCTTATTCCTCACTTCCTGGCGTCATCACCAAAAAAATGACTGAAAATGTTTGTTCAACCAACCTCAAGTAAATGAAACAAAAGCCGAATTAAGTTTAATCTAAAAATATTTTTTATTTGTGACCATGTCACAATTAATTGGATCCTAGGATGTGTGCATGGTCACAATTAAATGGTTTATCTAATTGAGTTCAATATGGTGACCACTTACACTTCATTTGATCGAGTAATATGGAGATAATTTGACCAAAGTTCAATGCAAATTTAGTTATCATAATTAAATTGTGAAAATCTTTTTTGATGCATAATAATTTTTTTAATAAAAATTTACTAATTCAAAATATTATCAATATTCATGCTGATTTAGCCATCATCTTCCTCTATTTTTTATTCAGTTATACCATCTGGTTTCATGCAAAAACTATATTATATTTCTAAAACAGTGCAATTTATACGCCAATTATCTATCAGCATCTCCCATCATAATGGTTCAGAAATTTGCACTAAAAAACATATTTTTAGAATATTCCATAGTATTTCATTTCATAATATATTTTCTATTAATAGATTTATTATTATTCCTTATCATTTCATTTCATAATATATTTTCTATAAATGTCGTATCATATATATCGTATCGTACTTCTTTTTGATTATTTCAAAATAAAATCGTTTTTTTTTTAATAAAGAAATAGAATTAATCAATTCGCATTTATCATTGTACAATACAAGCAACAAAAAAGCTAGTAAAATATATTGTTAATAAATTTAAAGCAAGATGTGAGTTGTTTCAAAATAAAGCAACTTTTGAAGCTTGTGTCATATTTGAAGCAAAATGTGGACTGACTTAAAATAGTGCAAGATTTAAAACAAGTATTGGAGAGGAATTTTACTCTATTTATAAAGTTTTAGAGTAGAGTTTGAGATGATATTAATGTATATAGACTCACTTATATGTATGACATTGTGTATTACTGGTAATCTATAGTATAAATCACAATTTCTTCGTGAACATTATAATGAACAGTACCACATGTCAAATTTCTCATTTTGCCCTCACTAAGTTGTTCCTTTCCTATTTTGCCCTTAAAAAAAAATTTAAATTAAAAAAAAAAAAACGTGTCCTCAGACAAAGACTTTTACTAATTGTATATATTATCATCATGACATTAACACTAATAAATCACAATCAATAAATCATTAGTGATACATAATAATATGATATATAAAATGTGGTACAAGTGATTTATTCTCTCATAAGTTAAGCCCCGTTTGTTTCACCGTAAAACATTTTCCGAAAAATGTTTTCCGTAAAATAATTCGTTTTTCGTTGTTTGGTTGTTTTCTGGAAAATCGTAAAATATTTTTCGTTGTTTGGTTGTTTTTCGAAAAATGTTTTCTGTAAAATAGGTGTTTGGTTGTTTTCCGGAAAATATTTTCCGTAAAATAACTCATTTTTCGGTGTTTGGTTGTTTTTCGGAAAATGGAGAAAACTTTTCGGGAAAACATTTTACGCCCTTCCTAGGTAAATCGACTTACTGACCTTGTCCTAAGTAAAACATTTTTCGAAAAATGGTGCCATTTATGTACAACTAATATTTCACAATATACAACATTCTATTCCCTCATTCTAATAATAACAATAATAACAACAATAATAATAATAATAATAATAATAATAATAATAATAATAATAATAATAATAATAATAATAATAATAATAATAATAATAATTATAATAATAAAGATAATAAATAAAAATAAATACTAATAATTATAATTATAATAATAATAATAATGATGATAATAATAATAAAAAATAAAATAATAATAATAATAATAATAATAATAATAATAATAATAATAATAATAATAATAATAATAAATAATAATAATAATAATAGTAATAATAATAATAAAAAAATAAAATAAAATAATATTAATAAATAAATAAATAATATAAATAATAATCAATAAATAATAATAACAATAATAAAAATAATAATAAAAATAATAATAGAAATAATAATAATAATAATAATAAAATAATAAATAATAAATAATTAAAAAATAATTAAAAATAAATAAAAAATAACTAAAAAATAAAATAATAATAATAATAATAATAACAATAAAATAGTAATAAATAATAATAATAATAATAAATTCATAATAATAATAATAATAATAATAATAATAATAATAATAATAATAATAATAATAATAATAATAATAATAATAATAATAATAATAATCATAATAATAATAATAATCATAAGTAAAACATTTTCCTAAGTAAAATATTTTACGCCGTAAAATATTTTACGCCCTTCCTAAGTAAAACATTTTACAGGAAAACATTTTTCGAATCTGAAAAATGTTTTACGTCGAAACAAACGGAGCCTAAGCAATGGAGGGAATGGAGGTGAGGGAGGTGTAGTGAAATGTGTTTTCAACAAAACGGACATGGCGGGAGGTGTAGACTCGATGGGAGGTGGGGTCAAAGCAGTAATACGCACTTTGCGTGGGTGAGTAACCAACAAAGATACATGAAATGGATTTAGGGGCTAGCTTGTGGGGGGTATAAGGGCGAAGCCAAGAATAACAGAGACAACCAAAGCTTCGTAATTTGGTGTAGTTTAGAAGGGAATGGAATAGGCGAAGGTAGGGGGAATCATTGTTGAGGGTGGGGGTAGGCATTCTGTTTATGAGATAGGTGGCAGTGGTGAGAGCATAGGGCCAAAAGGTGAGGGGTAGGTTGGCATGGGAGAGAAGGGTGAGACCCGTTTCAACAATGTGACGGTGACGACGTTCGGCATACCCATTATGTTTAGGAGTGTGAGGTGGAGTGGTGAGATGAGCTGACACTGCTTTCAACCGAAATGAGCGGGTGGCGAGTTTGAGGTATTCACCCCCGTTATCGGAGTAGACTTGGATGATAGGACGTTGGAAGTATTTTTCGACTAGTGTTTTGAAACGAAGGAATGTGCTGTAGGTGTCAGACTTGTGTTTTAGGGGGTAGAACCAAATGTATTTGGTGAAGTAGTCGACAAAGATGACATAGTATTTAAATTTGTCAGACATAGTATTTAAATTTGTCAAGGGAATAAACTGGAGAAGTCCATACATCAAAAAATATAAGATCTGGAGGAGCATGTGAAATTAGAGAAAAGGATGCAAATGGTAGTTTGTGGCTTTTGTTAATGAAACAAGAATTACACGGAGATAAACTAGAGGAAATAGATAAAAGGAATTTGCTACGTAGTAGACTGAGAATAGGGGGAGCGGGATGACCTAATCTATGATGCCACAATTGCGAAGAGATGACGCTTGAATGAGCTTGAATGGGCGGAGGGTGCCAAATGTAGACGCCATCCTCAAGGTCTCCGTGGATAAGGGTTTGGCTCGTAGCTTTGTCTTTAATGAGAAAAGACGAGTGTGAGAATTCAATAATGGCATTATTGTCACGAAAAAATTGAGATACAGAGAGAATGTTATGAGTGATAAGAGGAACATGTAAGACATGATTGAAAAGAAGAGGGGGAGAGGATGTGGAGAGAGAGAATGAACCTATATTAGAGATAGGAAGAGAGGAACCATCTCCGATAATGACGTCGTCACTGCCATTATAGGGTGTGTGTAAGGCTAGGTTGGAGAGGTCATTAGTGATATGGTTGGTGGCACCGCTATCAATAAGCCAGGAGGGAGGGGGAGAGGGAGTATGGTGGGCGGCTGAGTGGGCTTAGGGTTTTTGGTGGTTGGGGTTTGGGTTTCGGTATTGGCGAGGTTGAGAGGAGCAATTTACGGTGGGGTGGTCACGTTTGAATTGACAACATTGAGAGAGGATATGACCAATGGTACTATAATATTGGCACTTTCCCTTGTAGGGGAAGGGTGAGGGTCTATGGGAGGAAGGAGAAGGATTGGAGGTATGGTAGGAGTTATGGGTGGTTGATGGGCGGGCTTGGGCGGTGAAGGCGGTGGTGGGGAGGGTATTAGTGGAGGAGGGGGAGCCGGCCCTAGGGATAGAGGGGAGGGGATGCCGAATTTTTAAAGGGGTTTAGGCTATGGATCTTTGTAGCTCTGATACCATGTGAGAGAATTAGAAAATCCTTAGGTTTTTTATTCACAAACTCTTAATATATATACAAGAGAGAGTCATATTCTTTTTAAGGAGAAGGAGTTTCCTTATTCTAATCATCTTATTCTAATAAAGAGAAGGAGTTTTCTTATTCTAATCATCCTATTCTAATAAGGAGAAGGAGATTCCTTATTCTAATCACAATACAAATATTTAGTTGCCTAATCTAAATACATGAGGATATTAACAAGGAATAATCTAGAGAAAGTCAAACAAATAACTTTAGTAAACTTTAGGAGGAGATTTCTTAATATCCTTAATACAAAATACTGATCAACGACTGATGATTAAATTGTCACCTTATCTAATATTTCCTCAGTTGCATGCGTGTGTTTACCAAAAAAATTGGGTACAAAAATAAAAGAAAAGTATGTGAGAGAATTAGTGAAAAAAGGTGTTTGTAAGTATGAAAAATAAAATATGATATAAAATGAGTGGAAAAAATATTAAGTTAATTGGAGTTGTGAGTATAAAAGTAAGTAAAATAGAGAATAAGTCGGAGGAATAGTATAATTTTTTTGTCATTTTGAGCGGTCTCTGCTCACATACGACAGACAAAAAATGAAATAAGTCTCCATTCACGTGAGACGAATAGAGTATAACGCAACAAGCTTTAGTTAATCGAAATATAGCATTTATTATTTGTTTTGTTCATTTAACCTATCATATGTAATTATGTTATTAATCATTTTTTAAGCATGTTATCAATTGTTTCTGTTATAACAAACTGGTATTACAGCTGGTCAGGTTGATAAAGGTCTAGAGGTGTCCCGCTTCAGAAAAAGATGGGATCGGAATCGAATCACTAGTTGACAAATTCAATGGAAAGAATAGTTTTTCTATTTGTCATATCAAGATGAAGACCTTGTTGAGAGACAATGGTTTGTTTGCTACGATGGCTGCTTCAATCAGGAATTGTCATGATTCAAAGGACAAAGCGATAGCAGGTTCCATTGATGCTGTAGCGGCTGCAACAACAAACGGTTCGGGGAAAGCAACTGATAAGGAAGCAAATGATCTGATCGCGCTATATGAGAGGGCCCACTCTAAAATTATCAGTTGCCTTGATGATGATGTTATGACGGATATTGCAGATACTAATTCCAGAGATGCTCTTTGACTTGCGTTGTAAGATATGTATCTGACACGATCATTAACCAACAAGTTTGTTGGGTATGCATATTTTAACCCTCCTATTTTGTATTAGATTTGATTGATACCATAACCTCCTGACTATTTTAAGGAATTTAGGACCCTATGTAATGAAGCTTAGACTTCAAGTTTTTAGTTAAGTTCATTTTTATAGAATATGATAAATTAGGCTTGAAGACTGGCACAAGACTCATTGGATCTGAGGATTGCAGTTCAGAGTTTCAGACCACCTTGTCAAAACCGCCTAAGCAGAACCGCTCCTGGAACCACTTAGTGGAATACTGTCTGAAACCGCTCCACTGAACTCCTTTGTGCAAATAACCTTTGAACCGCTTCATGCAACTGCATTGCAGTTCCATCCTCAATCGCACATATGGAAATCCTTCTCTGGTGAACCGCTCGCACTTGGAACCGCTTGCACACCAAAACCGCCCCAATGATTGTAGACTTGAAGTGAACCACATTGGACCGTTGGAATCCACGTCAGCAATATCAAATGTCAACCACCTAATTTTGTCACGTGACTACTTTTCAGACAAGATCTGCAAGGATCTTGAAAAGGTGACAGATGTCCTAACCACCTTGATTGCAGCTGAGGGGTGATCAGCTTTACCTGCAACAACAGTTCCAAAGGACAAAAGTGGTTGTTGTGGACCAATGGGAAAACATCAAGTACTGTCCTTACAACAGCTGTGTCCAACGACTATATCTTGGATGCCTGGGTATAAATACCCCCAATCTTCACCATTTGAAGATTGCTTGAGAAATTGATTTGCTGTGAGTTCATAAAAGCTGAAGCTCTGCCCAGAAATTCTAAGTCCTTTGAATCTTCATCTTCAAACTTCAAGAAATTTATCCCAGCCCAGAAATCAAGCCTTATACACATCAAGAATCATTGTGCTCTACATCTCAAAGATTTAAAGAGCCTTGATCTTGAACACACACACACCTCACTTGTTTAATCACATAGATTATTCATTTGAGATACACTGATTATAGTCTAGGATTTGTTCTTCATAGAAAAGATTTTAAATCTGAGTATTACTCATTGTACTTTGTAATCTCTCATACTCAATATAAATCTCTCTTAGAAATCCAAGACTAACCATCTTGATAGTGGACGTAGATCGTTTTTCGATTGAACCACTCCAAATATTGTGTTCTTACTTTTCTGCATTTATTTTCTTGTGATTACTGATTATCTATCTTTATCTCTGTTTGATCTTTATTTTAGTTATCCATTATTGTGAATTTGTGTTTGGAGTTAACATTGTCAAACCTCACTTTCAGTTTTATAACTGCTCAGAAAACTGCACCAAAACCGCTTTGCAAAACCGCTCCTCAAAACCGCTTGTATCTTCAAATATTCCGCTGTGCATTTTAAAACTCTACTTGCAGTTTCTTATACACTGCAAGAGGTTTTGTAAGCTTAGAGGTTTAGTTTTAAATCGAGGGCGAAAAATTTGTAACAGCTATTCACCCCTCCTCTAGCTGTATTTTCACCCTTGTTGCCACCTTTGGGACCAACAAAGTTGTATATTAAGCAGAAGATGTATTCTCCCCGAATGATGGAGGGTACGCCCATTAGGGAGGACTATGCCCTAGTAATAAGACAAAGGTATGATAGATATATGGATTCTTGATTATGTGGCTTCTTATCATATGTGTTCGCGGAGGGAATGGTTTGCAACGTACGAGGAGACGGAAGGGGGTGGTATTTATATTGCTAACAGTTCTGTCTGCAAGGTAGTTGGCATGTGTTCCATCAGGGTGCGAACTTTGGGTGGTAAGTTCTATACATTGAACAAGGTTAGGCATGTTCCTAAAGTAACGAATAATCTGATATCGCTTATTCGACTAGACAAGATGGGATGCAGTTTCAATTGTGAATGTTGAGCAGTAAATGTCTGCAGGGGTTCAAATGTAATTTTGAAAGGTGTAAAACAAGGTTCCTTGTACGTCCTCCAAGGTTCTACGTTTTTGGGTGTCGAGCATCGTACAACAGAGTGTATGGTATAGACATATCTAAAGAAACCATGTTGCATGGCTTCGCATGGGGTGGTTGACAAACATGTGGAGCAGCAAGTTACTTAAGGTGGAGTTAGCTTGACAAGCCACGATTAGTATGTCAACGCACACAATTGAGAAGCGATTAAGGAATCTAGTAAAATGTACGTACTATTGGGGATTACACGGATATGGCCTCTTTATCTGTTTGGGTTAACAAGATACAATGTCGATTAGATTTGTCCAATTACCGGCTGGGGCAATTCTGAGTGCCTACCGCAGTGGCACATTTGGGTATCTTGGAGACACATTGGTGTGCTCGGTGCAGCACAATTTGGGTGTGCAGGGGGATACATTTGGGTGTCTGGTAAACACGTTTATTTACTTGTTGAACGGGTTTGATCAGCTGTTGCAGCAAGTATTTCGGTGTGCTCGGTGCAGCACAGTTTGGGTGTACAGGGGGATACATTTGGGTGTCTGGTAGACACGTTTATTTACTTGTTAAACGGGTCTGATCAACTGTTACATCAAGTCCTTTTTGGTGTTCGGCGTAACACATTTGGGTGTTTAGGTAGATACAATTTTGATTGTCCGGAGGACAAGTTGGGTGTTTGGCATAACACATCTGAAGTAGAGGGGAGTTCTGGTTTTGTGATCGGGAGGTTAGATGTTAAGGTGGAGATTTATTGAGTTTGATGCTATCTAACTTGGGAACATATTAGAGGATTGAACAAGGGGCAAATCGGTAATTCCTGTGATAGCACCTAGGGAGCGACCGCGCCAGGCAGGAGCGCGACCGCGTGGAGTCTCTGGAATTTGGGGAGATCACCCCCTATGAAGGGGCGATCGCGCGGTGCCTGTTTGGGCGGACGGAGCGTTCGCGCCCTAGTGCGGATTGGGCCTAATTAGCGACATATTTGGTGCAAAATTCTAAAACCTTGCAGGGTTAGGAATATGCAGTATAAATAAGTCATATTCCCTAACATATTTATTTTATGTAATTCCTAGTGTGATATAGATCAATAATTATAGGTGTTACAATGGTTTTCTTATCTCTCTATTTCTATAGATATAGAGTTTGCACAATTGTGAATTATTTTGATCAAAAAATTCGTGCATTAGATTAGAGATTGTATTTGGTGATTGTCAGTTGATAATAATATTCTTGCGCTCTGCCCGTGGACGTACCCAAGTTGGTGAACCACGTTTATCATTGTATTGTGTGATTGATTTATTTTCTATATTTTACATATAGAAAATAAATCAGAACAAGGCCCAAAGCCCATCTCTTGTATCAGTCGACTAAGCTCATGGTCCGACCTACCAGGTCCCGACCTAACTTAGTCCGACCTCATGATCCAAATCACAATTCGGGTACGAACCATGCTCTACCCAGACGGTCAGTCGACCATTCCACGAGTGGCGACCTCGACCTAAATCAACAAGTGACGACCTGACACTTGCCGGCGTATTTGGTTGAACAATTCTCATAACCACATCCCTACAAATCAAGGGCCGTTATAGACACGTTCCCACAATCAAGTAACTGCCGCTACAATCTCGGAGCACATGTCGCCTCCCCAAAAATACACCACTCTTGTCTATAAATACTTCATCACTACCAAACGGTGAAAGGTAACTGCCATTTTGTTATCTGAATTCCATATTCAATACATTTTGAGCTTTATACAACTGTGATCTTATTCTCACGCCCGAGCGTCTTCGCCGGAGACACATCCGGCTAGTCGTGGGTTCTGATTTCAGGTCAAGGAGCCAGGTGATCAGTCCTGCCACGTGGAGGAAGATTGATAAGCACAATTCCTGCAGCATCAATATATATATTCCCTCCGTCCCACATTAGCTTACCCAATTACTATTGAGAATGAAAAATAAGGAGTAAATATATATAATGTTATTAAAGTAGGAGTTGTGAGTGGGTAGGAGAGAGAAAGTGAGGTAGAGAATAGTAAGTGGATAGTTGTTGTGAGTATAACAGTTTCAAAAAATATAGTATACTCCCTCCGTCCCAATAATACCTTCACCATTTTTGTCCGGCACGCAAATTAAGGGTGAAGAAAATGTTGTGAGTGTAATAGTAAAATAGGAAAGAGAATGAGTTGAGGAAATAGTAAATTTGAAAAATATTGTGAGTGTAATAGTAAAATAGGAGAGAGAATGAGTGGGTGAAATAGAATTTTTTTTTTTTGGCATTTTAGGAAAGATTAAGCTTTTAACAGAACGCCCTTTTAAAAAATTAATAAGGCTTTTATTGGGTCGGAAGGAGTTTATTTTTCAAAGTTTGACTAACCCATCTAATTATTTCTTTTGATTCTGACCAACACATTTGTTATTATTCAATTTCAATTGAAGTTGTGACTTAACAGTTGATTGACATGTATAACAACCACCCAAATAAGTCAACAATACCTAAAATATGAGTATTTAACTCGAAATCATACTATTAAATTAAAAAATAAAAATTACAAAAGTATCTCACCAACCTAAACTATTGGCGATATTCATCAATTGAATTGCCAACATTTAGAAGTAATTGGCTCTCAACTCTCCCAAAAGTTATATCCACGTCAAATTATTAATAATATGCTCAAGTATCCTAATTAATATTGTATACTTCCTCCGTGTCTCACGTGATTGTAGATCAAAAATTTTGAATACAATAATTAAAAAAAATAATAGTATAAGAGAATAGGTGGAGCAGATGTCGTGAGTATTTAAAGTAAAATAGAAGAGAAATTGAGTGAGAGAAATAGTAAGTGAATTGTTGTTGTTAGCATGACAAGTGAGTCTTATTGAATATAAAATTATAAAAAATTTGTCATTTTGGATAATCTACATTCACGTGAAACACGAATGAAAAAAGCAATAAGCCACTACAAGGAAAATCGATTTTAGCTACGGCAAATTCCGTAGCTAAAATGAAGATTTCGTAGCTAAATCGTGTTTAGCTACGAATTTGTTCCGTAGCTATTCCGTGGGTGCAGGTTTGTCGCTAAATTGGGCGTCGCTATTTTGTAGCTATTTTAGAAACGAATATGTCCGTCTCTAATTTAGAGACAGATATGACCGTCCCTAAATTAGAGACAAATATGCCCGTCTCTAAATTAGAGACAGATATGTCCGTGTCTAAATTAGCTACAGATATGACCGTCTACGGATTAATGACAGATTTTCCGTTTCTATTTAAATTCATGTTTTATTTTCGAACCATTTTAGCTACGGATATTTCCGTCGCTAAATTGATATTTAAAAAAATATATATATATATTTAAAAATATATATTAATATATTTTAAATATATATATATCTATATATTTAAAATATATTAATATATATTTTTAAATATATATTAAATCAATCCCTTAACTATTCTTATTCTCATATCAGTCCCTTAATTTTTATTAATTTCAAATCAGTCCTTAATACTTCATAATTACACTTTGATCTCCTAAACTTCTTTTATACTCAAATTAGTTCTCACAAACTTCCACCACCACCACCAGCACCCTCACCGCCGTCTAACCACCAGCAATACACCACCATCTAACCACCAGCAACCACCGTAATCCACCAGCAAGCACCACAACAACCAGCAACTTCAAAAAATTCAGATCTACAATTGATTTAGTTTTTTTGTTTTTTGTTTTTTTTTTTTTGACAAAAGAAAGCCTTTAATCACACAAGCAATGAGAAAATAATATTCAAAGGTTCAAACAGGAATTTGACAAAAGAAATATTGCTACGAAAACAATTAAGAAGAGCAGCACAGCTTCTTTGTAGCAACCTCCTGTTCCCCAACAACAAGAGTTTCCCCTTTTGCAATACTAGTCGGAGCGGACTCAACTGAAGAAAAACTCAATGGCTCTGAGAAATCACCTGACCGAACCCAACCGTCTTAGAAATTGAAATTGAAAGCAAATCAAGAACAA